>CAJNIZ010043498.1:0-25081 GCA_905231905.1 Symbiodinium pilosum
CAGTCGAAAAGAGCATTAGGGCCCTGTATCACCGTTTGAATACCACTAATTTTGCGAACCCCTAACCCTGCGTGGCAGAAATCACTGGACCGGGTTCTGCTATCCTTGTCTTCCGCGGCAGGCAGCGGGCGGGGTGTAAGGTTGGAATATAGGGTTCTATAGGGGTTTATATAAGGATTATAATATTGGGTTATATAGAGGTTATATAGGGCTATGCAAGATTATGAAGGGTTTGAGAGTTTAGTGATTTGTGGGTCGGAGGGTTTAGGGTTTCGGGGTGAAGTTTGAAAGCCCTGGACTTCAGCGGTTTGTCTTGTTATGTTTTGTTGGCTTAGGATGTCGTGATATGTTGGAGCACAGCTTGAATTTTAATGCAATGTAACATGCCTGCATGATTTCAACCCAGTGGTTAAGCTTGAGTTTGATAGCCTCTTCTTCATTCAAGTACCCTACGGGTCCAAGGACCCAAATAATATGGTTTTAGGGCCCAAATACCATTAAGATTATAGTATTTGGGCCCTAAAACCCTATGATTTGGGTCCTTGGACCCTTAGGGGTATACATAGTCTGGAGATTCCACGGTATTTCATCCATGCAAACCCTTTGGGCCCATGCATGCATGTATCGCTCGCCCTGCCTGTTCACAGGGCCCCTACAGAACCACAAAAATGGCGCACTGAAACCCTATCCTCCAACCCTCCAAGTCCTGACCTTAAGGTCTGCAAAGGGGTTCGTGCCCTATTTCTAAAGGAATAGGAATAGTTGCAAATGTTGCTGCCCTATAGTCCCCCAATAGTTACAGTATACCGCACCTAAAAGCCTACTTGTGGTCTCTGGGGTTTTATTGCACTCAAGAAGCCCTACAGGGACTCCACACATGAGGTGTCCTAGGGGAGAGCACACGGGACCTTAGGGAGCCTTAGGGCGTGCCTTACGGGACCTCAAAGCAGTGTTAGGCAGTCCTCACTTACCCTAAACCTTAGACCATAAACCGGAAGTACTTACATATGGGTTCGCCTTATGTGGGGCAACCTGTCTCCGGATTCCTTAAGTACGGGCGCAACACCATTAGGCTCCCAGTTTAGGAGTTTAGGCCTTTAGGCTGTCCAGGTTTAGGACTTAGGGCTGTCTATGTTTAATGCTCCTCACTTGCTTCAAGTATGTACCCTTAAGCTGAATGCAAAACACCGCATCTGGTTGAAGGATGAGGGAGTGGGGGAGTGAGTATAGGGTTTAGGGCTTAGGGCTTAGGGCTTAGGGTTTAGGGTTATAGGTGATATCTTGGGTACTGCCCCCACCCTGTAACAGTCCATATTAGAGGTCTTCTTCAGGCCTATGCATAGTTGTAATATGAATATTATTCAGGTTTTTCAGAGTGGGCGCAGTACTCAAGTGATATGTCCGTCTGTAATACAAGAGGGGGGGGTGCAGTATAGAGGCTATGATGATCATGCAGTCCGCCTCAGGCACTGCAAGAGTCAGGCAGCGACACATCTATTCTTAAAAGGAAGGTAACACCCTAAAACCCTAAACTCTAAACCCTTAACCCTAAACCCTTAACGTTTAACGCTAAACCCTAAAACCCTAAAACCCTAAACCCTTAACCTTGAACGCTAAACCCTAAAACCCTAAAACCCTAAACCGTTTAGGGTCTAGGGTTTAGGGTACCTTCGGCTTGGCCCCTCCCACGGGGTTCTTGGAAAGCTATTTGCGGCTTCATTCTCCATTGTTATGCTTATGGGGCCCATTTTAGGGTTCAGGGTTTAGGGTTTTAGGGTTTTAGGGTTGCTACATGGGGTCTTGTCGAAACAAAGGCCTCCCCACAAAATCATTCTCACAAATGCCAATACAGAAGCAGCAAATGACTCCTAAATACACATGTGCAGAACAGAGATGGGAGGTTGTTTCCTAAAGTGATCGCCATTTCTTAATATATGTTTCCTAAATTCTCGGTTGCTGCATTAGATCTCTTGCCACCATTGTCATCATTCATGACCTCATGCCTACGAATCAGGGTTCCTTCAGGACCCGACCGGTCCGAGCAAAGTTGTGCAGCCCAAACATCAGCTCCAGCAATAGCATTGTATTAGGCTCCAGGTAGTCCAAATCCTAAACCCTGAACCCCTAAACCCTAAACTCTATAAATCCTGAACCCCAAACCCCAAACACTAACCCCTCAACCCTAAACCCTATAAACCCTATGGGCTCCAAAACTGAAAGCCTCCAAAAGCCTAAACCCTAAACGCGAACCGTGTGGATACGCGGTACCAAATCCTGGGGACCCAACTCTATTCTGAGGGTTTATGGGGCTTAGGGTTCAGGGGTTTAGGGCTTAGGGGTTTGGAAACCCTAAACCCTAAACCCCTTAGGGTTTAGGGACCCCAAGTCTGTAAAGTGTACCTACATTGGGCCATGCAGAGTCCTGGGGAAGGCCATAGCTTATGATGACTTTGGGACTCAAGCGCCTCTAGTCCCCCTTCAAGTAGATAGAATATGGCTTTGGGTATGCTATAATAAGATCCCCATATACCCCATAGTCTATCTACTTAAGGGGGGACTACACCCTAAACCCCTAAACCCCAAACCCCTTATGCCTAAACCCTAAACCCTCTTAAGGGGGCCTCGAGACTGAGCCCCGGGAGAGGCACAAGCTGAGGATCAATCCCTTACAAGGCGCGTTTCTGGACACTTACCCTAAGGGTCCAAGGACCCAAATAATGGGGTTCTAGGGCCCAAATACCATTCATATTATGGCATTTGAGCCCTAAAGCCCTATTATTTGGGTCCTTGGACCCTTAGGGTTAACCGGACATGAATGATTAGGGAAGATTCTTGAGATTAGGTTAGGGCTTAGGGGTTTAGGATTTCGGGTTTAGGGTTTGGGGTCTAGGGCCTAGGGTTTGGGTTAACCTCCCTAAGGGTCCAAGGACCCAAATAAGAGGGTCCCTTTAAAGGTGTAATAGGGGGGAGATATATAGGGATGATATATGGGGACTATATAGGGGTATCAAGGATCCCAATAATAGGGCTTTAGGTCCCAAATACCATTACTATTGTAGCATTTGAGCCCTAAAACCTCTTTATTTAGGTCCTTGGACCCTTAGGGCCTGACATGAATGATTCGGTAAGATTCTTCAGATTACGGGGGGGGTGCTCCCTTAAACTGGGGTGACACGGGGAGCGTCAGGGTAGACATGTGGCGATGCCCACGAGGGATAGCGGTATAAGTATGAAGGTCCCTGAATGAGCCATTGCCTAGACTCCCAGTATCCGCCTCAATAATCCTTCATAATACTCCCCTATATAATCTATTATGTATCCCTCTGTAAAGGAATTAGACTATATCTCATATACTCTAAATACTGGTGCGGACTTCAAACCCTAACCCTGCAGCGTCTCTTTGCCAGTTCGGGTTTAGGGGTTGGATTTAAGAGACCCCTGGGCCCATGTACCCTTACAAAAGGAATTTAGGTACCAGTAAATTGCTTGAGCTGAAAAAGCCTTGTTATGTGGGTACTTGGACCCTTGTGGGAGGTCTAGGGTTTGCCCCGTAGGGTATATGGTTTTAGGGTTTAGGGTTTAGGGTTTAGGGTTCAGGGCCAATGATTTCAGCTGATTGTTGGCGCTTGCGCAGCTAGGTTTTCCAGGTTCTAGACTCCTAGACCCCTAAAGTGACCGCATAAGTTCCTTATATCTCCGATTTAGGGTTGAGGGGATTTGTGGTATAGACCCGTAATAGTGTCCACGAAACACCGCCACAGTCGTACATTGCGGATGTTTCATTCTTGAAGGCACAAGATGTACTTTAGGGTCCAAGGACCCAAATAATATGGTTTTAGGTCCCATATAGCATGAATGTTCTAGTAGTTGAGCCCTAAAACCATGCTATTGGGATCCTCTATCCCCTATATAGTCCCAACATATCCTTATATATCCCCACTATAACCCCTTTTAAAGGGACCCTCTTATTTGGGTCCTTGGACCCTTAGGGTTTGTATTGACCCTGTGATACTGGTGAAAGTTTGAAAACTGAGCCCTAAACCTTAAACCCCAAAACCCCAAACCCCCAAACCCCAAACGCTAGACCCTAAACCTTAAACCCTAAAACCCTAAACCCCAAGCAACCGGATGAATTTCCAGCCAGCCTGGAGTGGAAAGCTTCGCCTCAAGCTGCAGGAGAAGAAGTCCCCTGAGAAGTTGAGTGCATTGTGGGGTTTAGGAGTTAGGGTCAGGGGTTTAGGGTTTGTAGGGGTTTAGGGTTTAAGGTTTAGGGTTTAAGATTTAAGGTTTAGGGTTCAGGCAAGTGCTCGGACTTCCTGCCCTATACCCTGAATTCTAAGCCCTAAACCTTTCTGAACTGGAAGCCATGTACCTCTAGAATAAGATCAAGGTAGTCTCAGAGTGCCATAGCTGGCATTGCCAGATGAACTGGACCATGGATGAGGCCTTTCCTGGGTTGCTGTTAAGGAATTTGAAGTCAGTTACCATACCCTAAGGGTCCAAGGACCCAAATAATGGGATTTAGGGTCCAAATACCATTAATATTAATATCATAGTATTTGGGCCCTAAAACCCTATTATTTAGGTCCTTGGACCCTTAGGGATAGTATGGGCATGTAGTGAATAGTAGCATTGCCTTATTATCGTAACTTAATTTAAGTCTCGTAACAGCAACCCAGTTTCTGGCCAGGATCAGGGGGAACAACAGGAGCGCAAGGCTACGTAAGGGCTCGAGGCCACTGGACGAGGAATATGGCATGGATGCCCTGCAGTTTTGCGGTTTAGAGTTTACACGGTTTAGGGTTTTAGGGTTTGGACTGCCTATGTACTTGGAGGGGCCTCTTACTTACAGCCTTCTGTAATTAGAACCCACCTCTAAACCACCTATACTCTGGAGACCATGGTGCGTATAGTTATGGTTGCTTATTCGGTTATAAGTAAGGCCAGTAGTCACACGGTCCTCCAAGTAGTACTTCTCCTCCTAAGCTATAAGTGAGGTCAAATGCAACACGCCCCTCCAAATACTAATTATCACCCTTCCCTTGATGTGGCCACAGCGCCCGAGACAACAATCGAGCAGATTCCAAAGTATACTTTACCCTCTCCTTGTCATTTAGCTAGGACCTTAAGCCAACTACTTTCGGGGTCTCCCCTAGTTCCTATTACAGGACCTAAAAATCGGAGTGCTAAGTGCCATGATGCCCTGAAGCCAGCATGATTACCTTGGGCAGCTAAGGTTTGGGATCTCAGGGTTTAGGGTTTAGGGTTCTGGGCGCGGTGGGGTATAATTACCAAAGCTCACTTTGCTGCTCAAAGCCCACTCGAGGCTTCCAAGGGTTGACAGTATGTCTAGGATTTAGGGTTCAGGGCATAGGGGTCAACATCCAATACCCGTTTCGAGGGCTTCATCTTAGATTTCCCGTTGTGGATCCTACAAGTTTCTGAATATGTTGATGGCATAGCTTGGCCTAAGTGTCCTATTACTCAACTATTGGAGCACTGGCTACCCCAAACATGGGTAATATTGATCCCCATAAGCCTGGATGTTTAATTTTCCATGTTTGGTTTCCATTTTAAATTTTCCTTCAAGTACAAGCAGCACCGTACTTGGCGCCAATAAGCCTTCAGCTCTAGTCGTTTGGACCCTAATTGCGAAGCTCTGAACTCAAAAACCCCAGACTCCCTCCCCAGCAGCAGGTATCCTTTACGCGTTCCTTCCTGGACATTAGCACCCTACCGGGGGTTCTACTTGCTAGACCCACCCCAGCGGTCTGGGTCATGCTTTAGGGGTTTGAGGTTTAAGGTTTAGGGCTTAGGGCTTATGGCTCAGGGTTTAGGACCTTAGGCCCTAAACCCTAAGCTTTTGGGGTTCAGGGTGGAGAATGAAGAAGGCCCTCCAACGCCCGAGCCGATGTGTTCCATCCGCTTCGAGCCCTTCATGCCAGGTGACGGGGTTTCGAGTTTAGACCCCCAAAATTTGGGGTTTAGGGTTTAGGATTCAGGGTTTAGGGTTTAGGGTTTAGGATTCAGGGCTTCATGAGTTTCATGTGGGCATTTTCCAAAAAAAATGGATGATAATCTTGGGAGGTCTGCAAGCCCCATATCTATGGAAATATTGTTGTACGGCTTATAGGGCTGTATAGGGGATTTAAGACTTAGTTGGGTTGTGTGAATATGTCGGAGGCAATATATGTGAGTTTTTCAAAATGTGGGATTTCGTTTGGTAGCCTGAAACAAAGACTTTCCGTGCTTGTTTTGCTGGTGTATGCACGGGGATAGGGACTGACTGGAGTCTCTTTGGCTTATACAGTGCGGCGCCTGCGCTGCAGTGGCCACCAGAGTTCTTAATTTTGCCGGAGCCCTAAACCCTAAGCCCCCAGAATCGGACTCTAATCAGGATCTCAGGCCAGGTATATGTTTCCAAAAATTAGGGTGGGATCCTAATATCATCCCAACATATTATTATGTGTCCATTTTTGGGGGCACTGGGGCTCTCTTTCGTGACCCTTGAAATGCAAGTTTCTGCTTTTTTGGGATGGTTATCGGTCTTGGCAGGTCTGGATGTCCCAAGGTTTATTTGTCCCTGCACGCTCTAGACGTTGAAATATTTGATATTGGGGGTGGGGGGTGCTGTTAATGATAGTATGAACGGACTACTGGAGACGTGGGGCACCTTAAACACTGAACCCTAAGCCCGTGAAGCCAAACCCTCAGTGGCAGTTTTAAAGAAATTGGGGGCCCTGATATGACCCATTCCATAATCCTTATAATGGGTACCCCCCAAAAGGTACCCCCCAAAAGGTACCCCAACCCTAAACCCTAAACCAGAATTATTTAATGCCAGGTGCACTTTGTCGTGATGCTGCCAAGGCAAGGTATAATCTGCTTTGTAGGGGTTCAGGGCTTGGGCCTGGGGATTGGGGTTTAGGGTTTGGGGTTTAGGGTTTGGGGATAGGGTTTTCCCAGTTTATGCTTTGGAGACTTGAAGGGGGTTGCACTTTAGGTTTTGGGGTGTTCGGCAGGTTTGTTGGAGTTTGGGGCTTAGGCTTGGCTTTTTAGGACTTCAAGAACTCAAACTTGACATTTAATAGCAAGGGAGCTTGCCTATCCCAGCCTGAAGCCCAAACCTAAATAACAAGGGAGCTGACTTACCCCAACCCCTAATTATATACTAAGGACCCTACAATCATTATATGACTATAACGGGGTTCAAGTTTGAGGCGTTGGGGGATTTTAAAGGCAACTTAGTATTGTAGAGGAAGGTGCCTAGAACATCCCTATTCAGTGGTTGAAAAAGAGCAGTGTAAGGAGGGACTACGATGGTGAGAGCACTCCATGGCAAGGTGAATATTCCCCGACCCTAAACCCTAAACCCCAGACCCCAAACCCTTGCGAAAGGAGTGGTGTAAGTCAGAGGGCCTCGCATGCCCTCTTGGTCATTCTCAGCGAACTTGCAAGAGGGAATTGAGCTGCCATAAGCCTTCACACGCCCATATGGTGTTTCCTGGAATTAGGGGTACCATTCATATTTGTCTCCCTCCGTTTTTAGAAACTACCATATTTGGCTTCTGACTGGATGTATATACATTGTAATTTAATTCTGCTAGTTACGTTTTGATAAGGCACAGCAGACTTTGTCGTCAAAAGCATGTCACAATGAGAGGCCAGTAGTGCTTATGAGAGTTCACATGTGTTCATGCGCCAGTTTTGACCAATAGTGTTAGCATCAGCTGTGCTGAGTTTCACTGAACCCGCCTGCTCCGGCCAGTGGCGGCTATATCATCACATGAATAGGCGCTTCGCTTGAGTAAGTTGGGGATTGTTATCGAGTCGTGGCAATCCCAAAGGGTCCAAAGTACCCATATGGGGTATACTTACCCAAACCATAAGGGAAATTACTACTACAGAAACCCTACTTTGTACCATATAGGTATTTTGGACCCCCTAAACCCTAAACCCTAAACCCTTAACCTACCATATAGGTACTTTAGACCCTTTGGGAATACTTACAGAATAGGAGAGGCTGGGGATCCCTTGCCTTGCCAGCAAATAGCAAGGTGGTACAAGTTTTCTTCCATTCGGCGGTTGATAGGGTTTAGGGTTTAGGGTTTAGGGTTACACTAGGTGCCCTTTTCCCTTTTTCATATTGGGGGTCTCAATGATTCAAACTGAACATTTAAAAAAAAGGGGTACATGTATTTTCCAGGGGTTATTGGGGAACCTAGTACAGAAATGCCAGGAGGCGCCTCTTCAATGGCGGCTAGTGCTGCAGTTCCAGGTCGGCCCCCTTCAACAGAGGGTTCAGGTCTTGGATTCAGGGTAGGGGGTTTAGGGGTTAAATGTGTAATGTAGACCCATGATTGATAAACCCCTTCCCTTTAAGGGCCGAAATATTAGGATTCCTAGCATCATCCCTACTAAGGGTGGGGGATTTAGGGGTCAAATGTGTAATTTTCAGGGGATGCCCCCGGCGATCGGAGTGTACAAGGGTTTAGGGTTTAGGGTCTACCATGTGATGGTTGATTTTCTAATCTGACGGGCAGGGGAGAACGGTGAAAAAGCTTTGTTTGATTCGCTAGAATGGCAGCGATGACTTGTCAACCCAAGGGTGTAATTCCCTTCAACTCAAATCCCCTTAATCCAAAAAACCCTGCAAGCACCCAAACCTACCCTAAGTTCAAGAGGACCCCATTTGCAACAATCATTGGTCAGGCTTAGGGTTTAGGGGTTAGGGCTCCTCCACATGTATTCAGACAATCTCTACTTGCTGGGGCTAGACCCTTTCACAATGTCCTCTTCTTAGCCCAAAACCCTTCGCAATCCTATGGGCTGCAATCTCCGAAGCCTCAAAATGTTCAAAAGTAATGCAATTACATTCCTGGCAGGACCTTCGAAACCCTAATCTCTAAAAATCCTAAACCCGAAGCCCTGAACTACTCCGAAGCTGTAAAACCAAATTCTGAAACCGTCACCCAAGCTTCACAGGACCTTATTTGCCGCATCTGGCTCCGGGCGCTGGGTCCACTGTTCGCCGCCGGGGCGTCCGCAACAGCTGCAGTCCCACGACGCGAGGCCACTGAGATGGGACCTAAAACCTAAACCCAAAACCCTGAACCCTGTTAATGTTAGGGTTTAGGGGTTTAGGGTTTCCCCAAACCCTAAAACCTACACTAGGGTTTGGGGTCTAGGTTTGAGCGTTTCAGGGTTTAGGTGCTTCAAGATTGACATAGGCGTCTGAGTTTCAGCTTCATGGATAGCTTTTAGGCTGAGGTAGTGTTAATTAAGTTGTGTGCTTTAGGATTTCCGCGTCTAAAGGCTTCGAGTTTATATGGAAGCCACAATGCTGGACAAGCATCGGGATGGTACGATGTACAAAGATGCCATACTTGCTTGTCAGCAGCAGGTTATACAAGGGGTGAAGCCTCCACGACGCCAAGAGCTTTGGCGCACTCTAAACCCTAAACCCTATACCCTGAACCCCTTTTCCCTAAACCCTAAACCCTAAACCCTTTTCCCTAAACCCTTTTCCCTAAACCCTAAACCCTTAGGCTTGCAAGCTGATTGTTGTAGGGAGATTTGTGCGGGTGATCTTTATCCCAGCTGAGGCGCTGGCCTTGGAGTTCATAGCTTCGGGTTGTATAAGAGCTATAGTCTAAACTCCCTAAAGGGGGGTTTATAGGGGATTATATAGGTGACTACTATAGGGGTTATTAAGGGGGATACTAGGAGTTTAGACAGTAGCTCATAAGCATTTTGTATGAATGATTCTGTCATTGACCCTCAGGCCCAAGGATCCAAATAACAGGGTTTTAGGGCCCAAATACCATTAATATTGTAGTATTTGGGCCCTAACACCCTATCATTTGGGTCCCTGGACCCTTAGGGTGAGGGTTAAGGCAATGCGCTACTGCTTGGGGCCTATCCCGTGCGCGAGTCCAACCTTCAGCACTCAAACAGTCCTTAGGAGAAGTCCTTCAGGCTCTGTGAGGTACAATTCCTGGTTACTTTCCCTGCTTTTACTCTAAATCCTACCCTGTAAGTAGCCAAGCCCTCACAACCTTTGGGAAACAAAGCTCTTCAAAATATACACGTATTCCAACACGATAGTCTATACAGGGTCCAGGTTCCACGTTCGGGCGTGTTCCGCACACTGCACCTTTGACATGGGCCAGCCAATTGAGCCCTTGAACCTAAGGGCTTATGGTTTAGGGGTTTAGGGGCTCAGGGTTTAGCGTTCTACACCATACCCCGGAAGGTTCCCCCTTATTCGGCTTGGTTTGGGTTATTTAAAGACTAGTCAACAGGGAGCCTCAGGGGGGTAGTGCGGGGGGATGGTTAGTAGAACCTGTAAGCGCCTGGTGTATGTCAGGGAGTCTGTCTGTTGCCGCGCATGCCAAGTTTTTTGCCAGTTTCTAAGCCTTTGTGCACCGTTGCGACCTCCAAAACCCCGAACACTGACCTAAAATGGTAAACTCCCCAGGTTTCAATCCAGTCTGCAGCCCTGCCCCTGCAGATCCCACACAGTCATAGGGTGCGTAAGTAGGTTTGGATTCGTTGTCGCAGTGTGCCTTAGCAAGTCAGACATGTTTGCGCATTCCAAATGCTGAGGGCTCTAACCTACAGATAGCAGCCATGTTGGGGCCTGAAGTCTATAGTACATACCTTGGGTTACTTGGATCTCTGGGAAACTATTTCAGAAACTAAAAACTTACAAACCTTCTAGCGTCGGTACATGTAACTACAAATTACGGAGGTTCGTTTTGCATCCCAATGCAATCTCTAGGAACAATGTGTGCCTGCTCCATACCAACCTTACGTCATCAGTATAAAGATCCATACCCCAAGGCTCCAAGAAGCTCCAATGCAGGTCATATTCATAGACTTCGGGGCCCAATGTAGGTATCATTTATAGACATGGAGCCCTGAACCCTAAACTCTAAACTCTCTTAGCCCTAAACCCTAAACTCAACCCTAAACCCTAATCCCTATCAGCCAAGTCTTTTTGCCTTCATGGCGTGAGGTCCCGGGCATTGTCCACCGTCTGCAGATGGGGCTGTTGGACGTACGGGCCACAGCCATGACAGTTTAGGGCTTAGGGCTTTTTAGGGTAGGGATGTTTAGGGTTTAGGTTGTTTAGAGTTTGGGGCCTAGGGTGTTTTCTGTTTTGGAGTTTGTAGGGTTGAGGGTGTTTTAGGGTTTAGGGGTGTTTAGGGTTTAGGTTGTTTTGTTTAGGGCTTAGGGTTTGTTTTATGGTTTGGAGCTTGTCGGCTGAGACTGGTAGTCATTGTGCTGATGATGCGGTGGCGCTTGTGCTGAAGCCCGTGAGAGTGCTGGGCGGCCTTGGTAGCTTAAGCCTTCAGTCCTTGTTGCAAGCAAAGTCCTCAAGACACAACACCTCTTAATTAGCCTCTTCGAAATGTCTAAATTGCGAGGTGGACCTTCTGTCTTGAATAAAAAAGAGAAGGAAACGCCAAAGCCTGCGCCTTCAACGCCAAACACGGCATACCTCCAAAACCAAACTGAGCAGCCTCACTAGCATGGAGCTCCAGTTTACCTGCAAACCCTAAACCGATAGAAGCCCTGCAAACCCTGAAGTTTCCATTTTCTTTTCCATTGTCCCTAAATCACCCCTATATGACCCTAATATATCCCCTATATCGCCTTCATATCACCCCTTTATCTCCCCTATATAACCCTTGCATAACCACTATATCACCCCTAAGTAACCCCTATATCACCCCTATATAACCCCTATATATCCCCCTAGACCTTAAACCCTAGACCCTAAATTGAAAAACCCTAAAGCCTAGAGCTCAAATTGCCCCCGCAGGCTGCAGACATGCTGAAGTCCGTTGCAACTGCGATGCAGAGGTCGGGCAGCCAGTTGGGTGTTCATCGGGGACAGATTTGATGGTCTTCCATCCATAGGGACCCCTGGGAGGATCGAAAAATTAGATCCCCTATATAGACCCATTATAACCCTTATATAATCCTTGTATAGTTTCCCATGTGGTTCTAGGGGATCTAATTTTTTGATCCCTTTGGGGGTCTGGGTAGAGGAAGGATTATAGTATTTTTGCGGTTTATATTATGGCTTTCCAAAAATTAAGGATCCCTCGTTAGCGTCCCTAGAGTATCGGTGAAAGTATTTTGGGGAATGTATTACTCCCTGGACATAGCTTGGACCTTCGACCCTTAACCCTTTGGGATTCCCTTACAATCCTATTCTAGATATCTAATGGTTAACCCTTAGTAGGGGTCCTAAGTGCCACGTAGATAGAGCCCCCCATTTGTGGAAACTGCCAATGTTTGGGCCCATGTTGTATTAAAAAGATTGGTCCCAGAAATATACCGAGTTCAGAATGCCTTTGATTTGTACCCCAAACCCTCAACCCTACACCCTAAACCCTCAACCCTAAGCCCTAAACCCTACACCCTACGCCCTCAACCCTAAACCCTTAACCCTAAACCCTAAACCCCAAATCCTACTTTGCAAGAATTGTAGAAGATCCTCTTGGCATGCTGTTTTGGACAGACTCCTTGGAGTGACCATCTGAGGGAAGTTAACGTGGGTGGTTGTCAAAATTATGGTCCCTTTTTGGGTACCCTAAATATTAGGTGCAGTATTATAATGGGGATCCAAAAAGGGACCATATTTTTGACAACCACCCATGTGAAAAGTGAAGCAGGTTAATAATGGGGATAAGTAGGGTTACTATATAGGCTATGGGGGTTATTAACCTACTTACTAAGTCCCCCTGGCCCTCCAAGTATATACCCCTAAATACCCACTATTAGGGACCATATACCCCCATTTAAGGGTACAAGGAGTTTCCTGGAGGGCTTAGGGTTTAGGGTTTGTTGTTTACGGTTTAGGGAGAATTGCCTTTCCCAATTCAGAGTTAGCTTACTTTCTCCAATTTCGCTCAGTGTTTGTAAGAAGAGTGCAATCCTGTTTTCTTCAACCAGTCAAGCAAGCCCCAGTCATTTTGATCAACTGCTAGTTACAAGGGTCCTGTTATTCTGGTAGTCTTTCCTTCATACTAATGAGAGTTAAACACACCCCCAACCCTAATGTTAGATACCCTAAGCCCCAGATAATGATTTGTCACCCAATCTACAAGGTCTCTTCAGGGGAAGGTCTAATGAGGGCATGAAAGCTGTCCAGGGCTGGGAATCTGCATCCCTGACTTTTTATGTATATGCATAGTCCCCTGCAAGTAGATAGAATATGGGGTATATGGGGATCTTATGATAATACACCCAAAGACATATTCTACCTACTTCAGGGGGACTGTACGTACTGGTGCATAATTTTCAGTATCCCGCATGGTCACTACTAGTGGGTGTGAGGTCTTCTTAGTGATTGGTGCGCAGAAGCCAACAGAATGCCGATGTGTTCTTTCGAAGCCTAAACCCGAAACCCCACACCCAAACCTCAAGCCAAGCCGTAAACCCTAAAGCCAATGTTGTCCTTTACAGCAATGCAGGTTGAGCAGCATTTGTCATGATGAGGTTTAGGTGCACGGTCTAGGGGTTTAGGGTTTAGGGAGCTGAAGGTTTCGGGAAACCGTGCTGAACGCTCAAGGCTTGTCTCCAAAAGGTCGAGTTCGATCAAAAGAGTGTCCCCCCACCCCCTGTGCATTATTGCCTGTTGACTCTTGTTTTGCTTGTGCTGCTTACCAGTTCTTGCTTTTTCTTGCTGACGCAAAATTGTGTTCTGTGTATGAGGCGGGCGCGAAATCATAGTTCTTGAAAACACAGGAGCCGTTCCTCAACAACATGAGGCCAGTCATGGGGATTTTTGCAATGAGCAGCCTACCCTCTTGCTGCCATGCCTGTTACCCTAACTACCCACAGCTTAGTAATGACTACCCCTTGATTAATAGGTACAGCCTTAACACAGTAAGTAACTGGGGTTGCAGGAACGCACTGAACCAGAACTCCAAAAACCATAAATCCAAGATCGCATCCAACAATTTCTGCATAGAGCTCAAGAGTGGCAATCGACAAGATCTGAGTAGCTCTGGCTTCTTTCAAAGGATGGAGTGTTTGGTGATTGTGGGGTTGGGGCTTAAGGAGTTCGATTTGGATACTCCCTCCGTAACAGCTGACAACAACTATAATACACGTGTGCCTAGCCCTTCCTATCATTTCTATGATAGACTTTACTCAGTTGGGACAGTACACAAAGTTCGATCTTCGCAGCAAGTTCTACTACATTGTAGTCCATAGCACATGTACCTAATTTATGAAAACCTCCGTATATCCCTCCATGAATCTTCATATGCCACGTTCTCATGAAGCGAGGCCACAGCAGCTGCAGCTGCCGGCCCCTCCAAGCATTCCAGCGCTGATGATGGGTGGCACTTGAACCACTCACTGTCTGGAGAGTGCTGAAGATACTCTTCCCTCTTGTCTAGGGTACTGGCCATAGGGTGTGTCTAGTAGTTGTTGCTGACTTACTGCTGCAGAATTCCATGCTAGAACGGTCAAAGGCAACTATCGTAAAGTCAGCCCTGTTGCAAGGATTTTTTTTGAAAAATCTAACCTCTATAGGATCCCAACTTCAAAAACACCCTAAGCCCTGAGTCCTTACACAAGATCAAGGCCTTAAGCCTTAAATCCTAAACCCTGAAGCCTACGCCCTAAACCCAAACCCAAATAATCGCAACTTTTAGGGAACCACAGGCTCGATTCTCGATGGTGGTTTTCCTGCAACCCCAAATGGGGGATTGTCAAAATTGTGGTCCCTTTTTGGGTCCCCTAAATTAGGCCCCATATTAGGCCCCGTATTATAATAGGNNAATTTTGACAATCCCCCAAATACCTATTAACTAAGGGTAGCTATGTCTGAGCTGTAGGAAATTGGGGTCGCTGTTGTAACCCCAGTTTGGGGCTCTTCTCTATCTATACGTGTTTTTGATGGGACAGAAGGAGATTCTGGGGTCCACTTTAAAGCTTTCAGGACTGCGCCAGGATCACTGTGAGACATGTCCATGTTGGAAGGGTCACAGCTTCCGACAAGCCTCGGCCTTTTGTTTCTGGGGAAATAGGGTTTCTGGCCGAACATCTAGACTTTAGATCGAGAAGAGCCCCATAATGGGGTCATTTCAGGATTCGGACTTATTATAAATGAGCCAGTTAGATGGCTAGTGGCTGGCTAATGGTTCCTTGCGGTGAAAGGACACAGGGCGGCACCCTTTAGACTCCCAAACCTTTAACGCCTAAACCCTAAACCCTGACATCTTTGGAGCATTTTGTTCAGATCCTACCCTCAGCTGCTAATAGGGTTATGGTATATACGTAGGGGACGGAAAATGTACATGTGACACCAATTGCCTACCCATAGTCCCAAGGGCTTCAGTTACCTAGATAATGGGTTCTAGGTTCTATGTACCATACAGTTACATAGCCCAGTAGCCTACTATTTAGGTAATTGGGAGCCCTAGGTACAGTTTTGTAGAAGCTGCCCCCAATTAGTAGGTACAGCCCTAAAGCCTGTGGGTATTTGGCTTTACAGGTCATGAGCATTATCCCTTGTGGTCACGACTAATGTAGTTTTAAATGGACAGGGCGTTGGATGTTATGAATACAGTAATTCTGAGCAACCTGTAGAGAGAGAGAGAGAGAGTCTACATTCTAGTTGGATTATATAGCTGCTTCAGTTTAGGGTGTTGGGAGCCTAGGAAAGTATATGCTTTTATATGTGTATATATATATATGTACACCAAACGTCAACTGCAAGGTTGCAGCGCGATTTTTAAAAAAGGACCTTTGCTCGCCATTGGCAAGCCTGCTGGTTTGGATTGTACACAAAATGAGCCTTACACAATCAGGAAGGGTGGTCCCTGTATAATCCTATTCTGCTCTTCTGGTACGTCTCATATGTTTTAGGAGTTTCTAAGGAGTCCTATGAACGTTTAGTGACAGAGAACCGCAGTAGGGTGAAAACATGGTTGTTGTGACCCAGACAAGAGGCCGTGCATCTTCTGTTCAATGCATACACAGGACTTACTAGCGGTCTGTAGGGAATAAGGGAATATTTTCAAAACAGGGAATATTTAGGGAGTCTATTCCCTTGTTCCCTTCAAACCACCAGTATAAGATGAGTTGTTGCATGCTCAGCGCCCAAGCTACTAACATGAGACGCATTGCTGCAGTTTCGGCGGCATCTTTCGCCCGGGGAATTCTCCCCCGAGCCATTGCTGCATGAGGAGTGTGTGTCATGGGTTCGCCTACTACCCTCCTCTACACTACCCCCCTTGGTTCCCCCTTAATCAAGGCTATTTAGGGATAATTAGGCGTAATTGCGGGAGGGTGGTATAGGTGAACCCATGAGTGTGGGGGGAGTGATCCTGCCTGAAGGGTTAAGGGGCCGAGGCTACAAGCAACGATTTGCGCAGGGAAGGTATAGGGTTTAGGGTTTTAGGGTTTAGGGTTTAGGTTTTGGGGTTTTAGGATTTAGGGTTTTAGGATTTAGGGTTTTAGGGTTTAGGTTTTAGGGTTTAGGCTTTGAGCCTCATTTTGAGCCCTTGGCAAGGTAGAGAGCCACACGCTGATGAGTTATGCTGCTATAGTTATACTTTAGGTGGACCCCCCACCCAGTAATAGTGACTACAAGGGATAACAGGGATTATATGAGGGTCCCCTTTTATTTTTATTATACCACTATTACAAGGTGGGGGGTCCTCCTAAATTATACTGCACTTAGGGCCGTGCAGGGCTTTGTCCATGAACGGTAGTGTTACAGTGGATGAAATCTTGCACCCCTTGGGACCCCATCAAACTGCAAAACCTAGGGTGTAAGGTATTCAGAGTGGTGCAAGATTTCCTGAATCCACCGTATGGCTTTCTAGGGTGGTTCCTGGAGAGGCCCCAGGTATCCCGGGTTTAGGGTTTCGGGGTGCGTCACTCTCGTCTGGCTCTCCACATATGCCTAAGGTTTTGAGGGTGCATATTTACGTCAAGAAGCAATGGATGTTCTGGAAGCAGGATAGTGTAATGTAGAAGTCGATCAGATTGCACTACTCTTATCTTCTAACTCTCCACTGTTTTTTAAATTAAATTTGTCGTAAATGCGTACAGTGGCAATCTGTTGATTATTCGGCTCCTTGCTGCTTCTGACAACCCCTCCCTCCCACGTCAGCACATACGGATATTCAGAAGGTTCAGGATTTACTCTCGCCCAAATTGATATCAGGGAACCCCATATAGCCATCGGTGAAAAGCATAGCTCCGGGTCAGGGGCTTAGGGTTTAGGGTTCAGGGGATTCAGGAGGACTGACCTAATGTAGAAGCTTCTTTATAGGCAGAATAGTATTTGTTCATATGTTAGGATTTAGGCTCATTCTGCACGCTTTTAGGGTGATTGTAGGTGGGCAATATGGCTCACAGGATTTCGTCCCAAAGTGCAAACATAAGAACTGTTCTTGCGTGCCATTGTATATCTTTTGTAGGTGCTCAGGGCCTCAGGGGTGTTGATGACATTTGCTTGGTCAGATTTCAATGGCTGCTGTTCCAATATCACACAGAGCCATGGTAGCAACCACACGCAGAGGGGTCCTAACCCTAAGGGTCCAAGGACCCAAATAATAGGGTTTTAGGTCCCAAACACTATAGTATTAATGGTATTTGGGCCCTAAACCCTATTGTTTGGGTCCTTGGACCCTTAGGCCAGGTAACGAGAAGTTCAGAGAATGACGCAAGCTGAGCGCAGCGACTTAACTTGGGCTAGCATGAACTTCGCCCTAAACCCTGAACCCTGAAGCTTAACAGGATCAGATTTCCGCCGCTGTAGTGGCTGGAGCATTAACAGCCAACGAATTTGAATGTCCCACTCTCGTCGACGCCTGCAAGCCGTGAAGCAGGGCTATGCAATGAAGAGGCTCATGTGGACCCAGCTGCTATTCATGTTCCGCTTAAGTACATAGAATATGGCTTTGGGTACAAGAATAAGATCCCATATACCCCATATTCTATCTACTTAAGGGGGACTATAGGGTTTGGGGCTGAGGCTCATGCGGATGCACCCACATCCCCAAACTTAGCGTCTTCTGGTAAAAGTTTGTGCGCCAAAAGCCTGAGCAGCATTTGTACACACAAAGGTTCTATGATGCCGAGTTACATCCAACGATGCATGCGTCTTGTAATTTTGGCTCACTATCGCCCATGCTGAGTACAAGCATTGAAATGCTGCATGACTTGAGGTACCTTATGCGCTGGAGGTTGTAAGTTTATAAAATAATCAGGTCACGCAGGATTTGTGGCACGAAGCGGATCTCAGACTTCTTGGATGGCATTCGAGATGAAAACTGCATATCGTGCTAAGCTGGACCCACATGTGGCAGCCTGATTGCTATCCATCAAGGCATTTGGATAGTTACATGGTAACTAGGATAACTAACCCTAAATCCTAAACCCTAAACTCCAGAACAGCGCGAACCCTCCTACTCCTACTACTACTACTACTACTACTACTACAACTACACTGAGTTTTAGGGTTCATTCATCAAGGTTTAGGATCTAAATCCTAAGCCGGAAAAAACGAAGCCTGAAATTGGCCTTCATGACCTGACTGACAACGACCCATGTGCCTTGAAGTGTACTTTGTGCGAAGCTGTGAAGCTCCCCCTCGCTACCTGGTGGTGCTTAAGGGGGATCTGGGGAGTGAATATATAGGTACCATTATAGGGGTATATACGAGAATTATTGAGGGAATATGTGAATATAGGTATCATGATAGGGGTGTTTATGAGGATTATTGAGGGATAAGAATTGGGATCCACTCCGCAGCTCCCTTAAGCACCAGTAAGTTTATGGGGTCCGAGATATGCATGGTAAAAAGGAACCGTTACGAAGCCGAGGGAGGATACCCATGAATTATGGGCATTCGGCGGTTTGGTACTTTCAGAGATTTAGCGGGCCCACAGTAGGTACCATTCATAGGATTAGGGTGGTATCGTTCACTCTGAGAGCCGCGAGGTTCCTTTTTGCTTTGATAATTGGACCCATAGGGCTTGGCATCAAAGACTCTGTGCGACCTCCAAGTACCTCGGGAGCAAAGGAAAGATGGGAGTTCAGTCAGTATGCCGGGGACGCACAGGGCTTCGGAGTGTCAAAAGCCAGGATCTGGTCCTGCATTACCTCCTCAAAGCCTCTGATGGTCAGCAAGATGCTGTGCTGTAGCGCATGCGTGGGGACCGAACGTTGCGCTTGGTGGTCATGAAAGCTGTCTGTCACCGTGGATACCCCGAATGATGACAACAAGTATCATCATGACAGCAACTGGCATGGGATCATGCAGAAGATACGTAGTTTTAAGTTAGTATAGCTACAGTACAAATGCAAACAGTACAGCAGGGGTGCACAGCAACAGAGAATCCTACAACTACTGGTGATGATGAGCAGGTGTTTACCGAAAGCTTCACGCTAGCAGGGTAGGGTCTATAGGGTTTAGGATTACGGTGGGTCATATAGGAAACAGTCCCAAAATGAAACTTTTGCAGGTGTCGGATGGAAAGCCCTGTATAGGGTACCGCCGAATAGCTGGGTCATTATTGTCATCTGAATGTCTACAGCCCTTGGTATTACCCTGATTGTAGGCTACTGGGTGGGGGCAACACCCAAGCCCATTTACATGTGTGGTCCCTCAAAGAGGGTTAGGGACCCTCGAGATGTAGCTGAGTTATCATGCAGGTGCTATTTTTGGGGCTTTGAAGTTCAGAAAGGCAGAAGTTGGAAGCTAAGTTGGAGAAAAGCTCAAGCCAGCTAGGTCTCGGGGCGTGGCGTGTAGGGTTTAAGATTTAGGGTTTAGGGTTTGTTGTGGTTTGGGAGCCCAATAAGACGTGTAGCCCAGTTCAGGAAAGATAAGGCGGGGTAACGCTCGAAGCATCTGAGTGGAAGTGTAAATTGTGATTACAACGGTCTCCCAGAATTATAGGAGAGTCTACCCATCTCTGCTTTGGCTTTCTTAAGACGAATAGAATCGTACTTATATACTCTATGTACCAAAAGGACACCGAATATTATGGAAGCACCGTTCTGGGGGGGGCGCCTGAGACTCACATGCCTCACCGACAAAATCTACATCTCAAACCTACAAATCGAAGAAACCCAGAACCCCCAAGCCCCAACCCTTAAATAACCCCCAAAAAGGGCATCCCTCTTGGCGACAAGAGCCTGAAAGCTGAGAAGCAAAAAGAGCCCATGCAGCTGTACCATTTCAAGGCTGGGGCCGGCAGAGGCATGGCACCCTGGAACTCTCATCCCCAAAGCCTGAAACTCGAAACCCTAAACCCCAAACCCCGAAGTCCCTGAAACTCTAACCTCCCCACCCCCTCACCCTAAATCCTAAAAGCTCAACTCTAAGCCCTATACCCTAAATAATATAGCCCCTATAACCACACCCCACCACCCCCCAAAAAAAAGAGCCCATGTGCCATGGATCCCTTGGCTGCGGCGGCCTTGGGACTTGCTTCGCATGCTGGACTGGAAAAGAAGAAGGCAGAGGACACTCAGGTTACTCTAGAAACCTCAACTAAAGGGACTCTACTGGGAACCCCAAATTGGGAACCCCAAGAATATAGNNTATATTCCTATTATATACCTACTACATTCTTGGGGTTCCCAGTTTGGGGTTCCCAGTAGAGTCCCTTTATCAACAAGTACCAAGATTATCCCCCTATAATCTCTAGATAACCTTGATATAATATACCAAAAGCCTTATTCTAGTTCAAAAGGCCCCTGCGTTAGTGGTTTTAGGCATGAGTTTTGGGTTGAGAGTTTGGAGGTTTAGGCTTTAGGATTAGGGGTCTCGGCCTTAGGCCTAGGGTAGGGGGTTTTAGGTTTAGGGTTCGGGGCTAAGGGTGAGGGCGCAGAGCAGAAGGTTTTTGGGCTTGGGGTTTTCGGGGTTTGGGGATTACAGGGTTTGGGAGCTTTGGCCAAAGGATTTGGGAAACGAAGCAGACAGAGGACAAACAGCATACAGCGTACTTGGAGTGTCCGGGGGATTGAAAAAGTACACAGAACCACTCCCATGCCCTAAAACCCACAGCCCTCATTTCCAAACCCTAAACCCCAGCCTAAAACCCCAAACCCTAAACCCTGATTCCTTAAACACCCTGATACCTAGCAATTGGTCCGAGGGGACATTAAGTGGCGCAACATTTCCGAAAGTCCAGACCTGAAACCCAAAGTCCTGGACTTTACATCCCACACCTGAAATCCTACACCCTATATCACAAGTCCTGAGCCCGAAGGCCTACTTGGAGGGTCAGGGGGACTTAGTTTAGTAAGTAGGTGAGTAATCCTTATAACCCATATAGTAACTCTAGTTAATCCATTATGAACCTACTTACTAAGTCACCCTGGCCCTCCAAGTAAACTCTTAACCCAAGAACTTGAGGAAGTTTCAGCTGATCCGCTGACTTCGCTTGCCACCGGTCTAGCGGCACATGCTGGCCTCGTCAAGAAGAAGGCTGGTTTAGGTGCTAGAGGTGGTTTAGGGTTTAGGGTTTAGGGTTTAGTGTCTGGGTTTAGGGTTGGTCCTAAAGGGGTTATTGGAAAAGAACATGGCAACTAGTATAGTATAATGTACTTGTATGTGTTACATAGGGGGTTATCCAGGGATAATGGAAAGAAAATGGAAACCTACTATAGTATAATGTAGTCATAGGATTATAGGGGGTGTTATGTAGGGATAATGGCAAAGAAAATGGAAGCTACTATTTAGTCTTAGGTACTTTTTGGATAGGGTTCACGCTAGGGGTTGTAAGGGTTATGGATCATACGGCTTAGGGCTAGGGGTTATAGGTGCTATATGTACAATGTACGATGAAAGGATTTGTAGGGGTTATAGATATTGTTTAGAGGCTTCAGGGTAGGGGCTATGGCGGTTACGTGCTATTTAGAAGGCCTGGGGTGGGTTTTAGGGGTTGTATGCTTCTGCAGGGTTCAGAGTTTAAGGTAGGGGCGATTGGAAATAGAGGGATTATACTTACCATTTATACGGTTTAGGGTAGGGTTAGATGTACTGCTGACAGGGTTCAGGATAGGGTAGGGGGAGTATCCAAAGGGAGGTTTCCTGAACCCGAATCCCTACACCCTAAACCCTAATCCTTAAACCCTAAACCCTAATCCCTAAACCCTAAAACCCTAATCCCTAAACCCTATCCCCGAAAGACCTACTTGTCTTTTTTTGAAGAAATAGGGAAACACCGAACACAAACCCCTAAAATAAGTCGAAACAGTCCGTTATTCTACACACTTTGAGGTTCCGGTTCCTAAAACCTCAAACCCAAAATCCTGAACCTGCAAACCCTTAACCCTAAATCTGAAACCCTTAGACCCCCAACCCCTAAACCTTTGAATCCTGGAAACCCCTGAACCCTTAAACCCTCAAAACCTTTAAACCCTTCAACCCCAGACCCCTAAACCCTGAAACCCTAAACTCCAAACCCTAATCCCTAAACCCTAAACCCTAGTCCCTTCAAACCCTAAACTCCAAACCCTAATCCTTAAACCCTAAACCCAAATCCCTCCAAACCCTAAAACCCAAAACCCTAAACAGTCCTTAGCCAGGAAGCCTCGGACCCAGCATCGGTGTCTGCTGCGGCGCTCACAGCCCACGTGGCGGAGGTGAAGAAGCGGCCGCCGGTGCGCTGGGGCAGGGGGAAGGGGTGCGGGGTTAAGGGTTCAGAGTGTTTAGGGTTTAGGGTTTTAGGGTTTTAGGGTTTAGCGTTCAGGGTTTAGGACATGGAAAAGATATGGAAACTAGGGTGATGTTGGGATACATGGGGGACTGGAAAGGAAAATAGAAACTACTAGCCCGGGAAGGGAGGGGAGTAGGGTCTGTACATGCAGTTTAGGGGTTTAGGGTTTAGGATTTAGGGTTTGGGGTTTAGGGCTTAGGCAACGGATGGAAACTGTTGTGCAAAAGAGTTACGGCAATGGGGTTTGGGTGTTGCAAGGGGTTCAGGACTTAGGGCCTGGGAATTGAGATGTTTTGGGCGGGGTTGGGGGGGTTTGGGGTTTTTGATTTGTGGCCTTTGTCTTGGAGTTTTAGGGTTTGGGATAACCCTAAACCCTAGACCGTGTGGTTACGGCTTCAGGGGCGAAGACTTGTGGCTTAAGGGAAAGGGGTTCTGGAAAGCAGCCTAAACCCTAAGCCCGGGATGCAGGGCTTCAATGGATCTGCTGGGCTCTAGACAGGGGACCTGAAGAACTTTAGCGAGAAAAACGTAGACAAGTACAAAACTTTTAAAGGGTTATAGGGGGGATATATCGGGATATATGGTGACTATATAGGCGTATATAGGACCCAAATAATGCGGTTTTGGGGCCCAAGTACTATAATATTCATGGTATTTGGGCCCTGAAACCCTACTATTTGGGTCCTGCGACCCTTAGGGAAAGAAGCAGCCTTGCACGTCTTCTGTTTCGAAGGACTCGGAATTCCTATGTTGTTTTCCCAGAGAACCTCCTTTGAAGGCAGAAAGGTTAGGGTGCAGGGTCGCGGGGCTTGTGGGTGGTGGGGCTTCCCTTGACACGTTTGTTCTCGGATTTTTTTTTTTGGGGGGGGGTGGCCTCGCTTCTCAAACGCCCTCCTCCGCACAACTCTGAGCAGTACACCCCTCTCACCTCCATTACTGCTGAGACGAAATGTCCCTACATGACTGTAAGTACCCTAAGCCACGGGAGTCATGAGGCTTTAGTTACTATTATTTTTCGTATTTTATTGTTATTGATATTATTGTTACTATTATTATTGTTATTATTAGTATTGTTAATATTATTATTGTTATTATTATTACCATTCTTCTCATTATTATTATTATTATTTATCGTAAGGTCATGCATGATTTTTAGTAGCGACCACGCTTACGCGGTTCAAACTTGAAGCCTACAACTGCAAGCCCGAACACCGTCCTCGAATGATTCTTTGTCTGGGCTGCTGTTAAGGAACTTAGTTTGAGTCACTATATTGGGCAAACCCCATTTTTAGTGTATATGTATATATATATATACCCATTATAGTAACTTAAAGTGCATATACCCGCTATAGCAACTTAAACTAAGTTCCTTAACAGCAATCCAGTTGTTCTTGCGCAGGTCTGGGGAGAGGAGCTCGATGATCCGTGTCTTGGCGCTGGCTAGCAACGGGTTTCCTGCTTTTCATGCTATGGGCCTTTGGGGATATATAGGGATATATGGGGACTATATAGGGGTATATAGGACCCAAATAATAGGGTTTTGGGGCCGAAATACTATAGCATTCATGGTATTTGGGCTCTAAAACCCTATTATTTGGGTCCTTGGACCCTTAGGGCTTGTGGGATGTGTTTCTATGTAGTGCCACTGCTCATCACAGCCCAAAGTCCCCCCACCACATCCCGAAACTCCAAAGGCCATGCATTCATTGCAGAGCAGCTGAGGTTTCTGTGCAATTATCGTTTTGCAAGTTTACATTGGTCATGATTGGGGTCCGTGCCCTGAGGAGAATCCAAAGTTGCCTGGTCCAATTTCCCTAAGCCATAATTTCCAGTTGCCTATGCCAGCCTACCAGTTTGACCCCTTGCAGCTTTGGACTAGCCTTAAACCGAACCTAGACCAAGCCCTTTATCCTAGATCTCCACCGCTATTCTGAGCTCTGCCGGTAACAACCCGTAAGCCCTGCAGTACTACTAGGGAGTGGTCCGCGGCAGCCCCTGGGTAAGCCATAACATTGAAAACAGCACCCCACCACGCTGGTGAAGCGAACCCTCGGCCCTGAAAAGACCCCTAATTTGGCCTGAAGAACCCTAACCCAAAACCCTTAACTGCGTGAAACAAAACCAAGATGATTCCGGGCGAGGTTTCTGGGGCCCCGAATCGCCGTTGCGGCTGAGGATGCAATGAAGAGCATCCAGGCGCGTCTCCCTAAAGCTAACCCGGTTTACTGCCAAGGGTAGAGGGGTTTAGGGTTTAGGGTCAGGGTTTAGGCTTTAGGGTTTAGGGTTAGGGTTCAGGGTTTAGGGTAGTATGCCCCCCAAAGGTCCCCCCAGGGTTTAAGGAGCCCAATAGGGTTCTAAATTTGGGGGGG
>CAJNIZ010043498.1:27371-44671 GCA_905231905.1 Symbiodinium pilosum
ATAACCCCTATATACCCCCTATATGAACTATTCCATGTTGAATTGAAGTGGCAGAGTCCAGGCTTCCTGCCGCGAGAATTCCACAACGGCCCGGACGATGAGCTGCATGAAAAGGGCTTCCTTGAGATGCGCGGCTTGGCCTAAGGGCTGGGTAGGTTCCTATAGCATGTTCCTGCTGGGCCTTTGAGGTGAAGATCTTCATGTTTTTGGGGGCATGCCCACCAAGGAAAAACCAAGAACCAATTTCAATAACTCTACTGCCAGCAAACTGCAGGGCGGCTTGAGTTTGAGAGGGGTCATCATGCTCAGCTTGATTGTAAGGGCTTTTCGCTCCTGCACCAAGAAATTCAGCAATGGATGGCGCACCCGTCTCCTTTGTGGTCTCGCGCCGCACCCATTTCCTTTGTGGTCTCATGCTTAGGAAGTACAGTGCTCCTTTGACTCACTGTGGCGATTCTATCCCGGTGCTGATGCTAAGATTCGCATGCTGAGTCTGAGCTTGGCCATGAACTTACACCCCAGCCTCCCAAACGCTCAATGTTAAAGTTACTGTTGTTTAGCACGGAATGGAGGAATGGATCCATATAGCAGCCCCTATCAGATCATCCCGAACAGTCATCTGTACAGTTCCCTCACTCCTTACTAATCACTAGCATGTCAAGGTGAGTTGGCATCTGAGCTCGGGCTCAAGACCTACAAGCCCCTACCAGGCTGGCTGGTGAGGCAGGTATCCTGATCAAGCCTGCATAGCCAAAGGGTCCATGTAGCTACATGGTATATGATTAACTTACTCTACACAAAGTCATCCCCGCGTACGACAAACACCTGCCCACAGTGCAAATCTGGGTCGGAAGGTATGTATCCCTTTATCCAAATTTGTTTCAATATGTTTCAATGGGTTTATAGTAATATACTAGATAATAGGGTTTCCTCATTCTAGTAGCTTGGTTAATAGCAATCCAGTGAAGGGAGGGTTGAGGACCCTAAACCTGAAACCCTAAACCCAGCTTTTCACAGCTTTTCGGGCATGGGTACAGCTCAGCGGATGGCAGAACTGCCCCTGAAGGATCCCAACGGAAAGATCAAGAGATCAGGTAGAGAGCTCCCAACGAAAGGATCAGCAGATCCAGTCAACAACTCCTCATGAGGCACGCCTCTGGCAGTGGCAATGAACGCCATCTCTCGTTCAGAGCACCTCTGCATGGACGCAGTTTCGCCTTCAAGTAGTCCAGGATGGCGACCCTCTGCTGCTCTGGGAAAGCGAGTGCAAGGCACTGGTGCTTCCCCCAAGGGCAGCACAGGATGGCCATCGATGTTGAAAATCCAATGCCACACCATGCGCGCGTGCCAGTCCGGTTAGATGCTGGCAAAACCATCGTGTCCTCTGCGGAACCGAAGCGACCAGATGCGGATTTCGTTCCCAACGCTTGCGTTTGGCGATGTGCACTGGAGGCAGGAAGTTTGTCACCAGCATGAAGCCAAAGAGCAGTTCAACACCTGAGACCCAGCACATGGTTCCACCTGCAGCGGCCGCGACAAAGGTATCCTGCATCCACTGAGTGAGGCGGTTGATGTATGCAGCGCCAAGACGGGAACCCTAAACCCTATAACCCTAAACCCGTAAACCCTAAACCCCTAAACCCTAAACCTTAAACCCTCAACCCTAAACCCTATAACCCTAAACTCTGGGTCTTGGAGATTCGCCAGGCCGGACAACGGCTCCTCGGCTCCGGAGACCGCGGCGCCCTGGCTCGATGGCGAGGCCTGGGCTCGGGCGATCAGTAGGGGTTATATGGGTTTAGGGTTCAGGGTTTGGGGTTTTTGGGTTTAGGATTATAGGGTTTAGGGTCTATAGGGTTATAGGGTTTAGGGTTTAGGGTAATGATGAAAATGAAACGATTAGATTATATTATAGAGTCTATAAGGGGGTCATATAGTGATAATGGAAAGGAAAATGAAACATTACTGTCTTATACTAGGGTATATAAAGGGATTGTAGAAACAATGGGAAAGAAAATGGAAGCTAACATATTATACTAGGGTATATAAAGGCAATATATAGTAATGCTGGCAAGAAAATGGAAACTACTACTTAGGCTTTAAATGTATTCCTAATGCAGACCCGTGATTACTAAGCCCCCTCCCCTTAACACGGATCCTAATATTAAGGCCCTTAAAAGGAGGGGGGGGGTATTCTATTATGGGTCTACATTATGTATAATATAGTTGAGGCAAGGGGTGGAGGGGTTTTAAAAATTTGGGGATTGGGAGTTAGGGCTGACGATTTAGGGTTCCAGGGGTTGGGGTATAGGATCCAGGATTGAGGGTTTGCTTAGGATTTGAGATTTAGGGTTTAGGATTTGGGATTTCGGGCTTAGGTTTTTAGGGTTTAGGATTTGGGGATTAAGATTTAGGGTTGAGGGTTTGGGGTTTGGAGCCTAGGCTTTGAGGTTCAGGGTTTAGGGATTAGACATTTTTGCAGACCTCATAAGATGGGAGTCCGGATCTTGATCGCTGACTAGTGCGGAGTCGGAATCCTGACATTTCGTTTCTTGCCGAGGAACCTAGGGATTATAGGGATTATATAGAGGCTTTATAGGGATTATAGGGTATTTATTGGGGTTATATGGGGATAATGGAGAAGAAAATGGAAACTACTATTTAGGGTTAAGATACTTGAGCGCCATGCTTGTCAGCATGCCTCACACAAGCAGCTTCTCCAAATTACCTGAGGAAAGCTACAAGGGCTGTGCAATTAAGCTTATCCCCGGCACCCCACTGCAGCAACTGGGACAATAATTGTTAAAAGTGAGTTTACGCAGGGGAAGGCCGATGTGAAAAACAAGTTACCCCACAAGAAAATGGGTCCCCTCACATCAGGATCCCCAAAAAAGTGGCGGAATTCTGGCTACACCCAAGCTCCCAGAATGTGGGAGGTGAGCATCGCCTCTGACATCGGCGAGGCTGCGCAAGTGGCGACTAAGCTGACAACTGGGGCAGTAAAGATGTGGCAGGGGGGTCATCTGGTACTGTACAGGGCCCTGAATCCTAAACCCTAACCCCTAAATCCTAAGCCCTAGCCCCTAAACCCTGCATAGAGCTTCTCTAAAAGAGGAGGACTTGCAGGATGTATGACAACTGCATGATGCCCAGCCCTTGTGTTAGCCAAGCACTGCCAAAGAGTCGCTTAGGCTTCAATTGTCAAGAACACCCTGCCAGAATGTGTCTTGGTTCCCAGTGCCCCTGGAAATCGCCACGATCCAGAGACACAAAACAGAAGCCCACAGCCCAAATCTTGGACCCTAAACTCTCAAGCCCAACTCCTGCACGCTCAACACCTGCACCCTAAATCCTGATAACCCCCCGACCCTGAATGCTTAAAGCCCTAAACCCTAAGCTCAAATGGTAGGTTGTCAAAATTGTTGTCACCTCTTACGTTCCCGTTCTTTTAGTACGGCCTCCTAGTATTGTGGATACCCAAAACAGGACTACGTTTCACAACCCCTCATACACGCCTTTCCAGGTACAATTCCTTTAAACCTCACTGCCATCTCAGTTGCCATTTGATGTTCCATTTTGTTGTCCATTTCTCCAATTCGGTAATAACACTGATGGACCCTGACCCTGGATCCTAAATCTGCTCACCTGAACACTAGCACGAGTATTCCCTGGACCCTAAAAGTATGTTAAATAATGGCCTTTATGGCTAGTTTTTTGTGTTTAGGGCTATTATTTTACATACTTTTGGGGTTTAGGTACCATAGCTATCAGTGATTATACGGGTATCGTTTTTATGTTGTCATATTTCTTGCTACTACCCCAGCCCTAACCCTAAACACAAATTCCGAACTCTAAACCCTCAAGAACAGCATCAACAGGAATTGTATAGGACCAAAAAGCAAAACACAAAATTCCGCAAATCCGAAACCCCTAAACCCAAAATCCCAACCCTAAACCCTCGCTCCTAAAACCTACATCCTAAACCCTAGATCCTAAACCCTAAATTCCAGACCATACTAAACCATAAATCCTAAGCCCTGAGCCCTGTTACTATCTAAGCCTTTAAGTAGGGCCCTAATATATAGTAGGTATATAAGGATGCCAGGGTTAAGGGCCCATACTTGGGGCCCATTGTTTCAAACTTAATAAACCCCTAAACCCTAAACCCTAAACCTTAGATACTATGAAAGGATCCTGCCGAGCTCACCACGGCTCTCCTCGAGGCCTCGAACGCGGAGGTCCGCTCTGGCGTCGTGCAAGGCTCCCGGTGTTTAGGATTTGGGGTTTAGGGTTTAGGGGGTTTAGGGTTTAGGGGTTTTAGGGTTTGGCGGTTTTGGAGTTGAGGGTTCAGGGGTTTAGGGTTAAGGATTCGGGGTTCGGGGTTTGGAAGTTAGGGTTTAGGGTGAAGGCTTAGGTGAATGGTAATAAATATAACGATACAGAAATACTACCTATATTGTTTTCAGTAGTTGTGGTAATGCCAGGGCTGGACCCTTATTCGCGGCTTTTTTGTTATTTGGGGAGGTCGGCGGAGGAAGGATTTTAGCATATTGGGTTTATATTGGGGGTCCTGGAAGCTACCCTTTGCTATTGTTACGTTTTGTTTTTGTGGTAGGTAGCTAGGCAGCTAGTCAGTTTATGTTAGTCTGTTGGCTATTTGGCTTGTTTTTGTTGCTTTCTTGTTTGTTTTCGTATTTTGCGGCTGAGGGCCAAAGGGTCTCGGGACTTGAACTCAAAAGCGCGCCAGGCTTCATAGCGTTTCGGGTTTAGGGTTTAAGCACGTGAGGAATCTAAAGGTCACGTCCATAGCCATGGGCTCTATAGGCCCTTTGCAAACAGTACATGGACATCTTCGCAGGCTCTGTTCTTGGCGGTTAATGTAAACCCATGATTAATATTGGGTAAAATTAGGGTTATATTAGGGGTATATTTGGATAATGGATGATAAAACGGAAGCTACTATTTAGGGTTTAGGGTTTAGGGATAATGGAAGATAAAATGCAACCCTAAACCCTGAACCGTTATATTGTCATTCCAAGCGCACTTCGTGAGGCTGACTGGGGCCCCATCTTTGTCTATGGCCCTATGCTGCTTCCGGCTGCAGCTGGGATTCCAAATCTTGCTACGGTTGATGCACAAACTCCTGCTTCACCTTCTTAGGTTAAGTATACCACCAAACTTCCTAGGGAACACAAAATTATTGACATATTTCCCAGGGTCTTCAGGTATACAGGGTGATGCAGGGTTTTGCAATCCGCAGTATCGCATGGTTTTGTCGAAGCTTCACAGGTAGTATAAACGTTGGAATGAAGATTGCTTTCGCTCCCGGTACCTAAGTCCTGTGATGAATACTTTAACGGAATCCCCAAAACCTGTGCTTCCAAGTCTACGGTTAAGGATTAAGGGTTTAGGATATGGGTCTGTAGAGTGTCCATCTTGTCCAGACGGGCCTTTTTATACATCAATGCGGTTTCCAAGCTGTAGCTTGATCTTACACTGCAATACAGTAGGCATGTGGGGCCTCCGAAAGCCCAAAATGTTTTGGAGCCGCGAGACCTAAACCCAAAACTGGGACTTCATGGGCATGTTCTTCCGTGTGCTTTTGATTTGGGGTGCAGTGCAGAACTCGGGCACATGACAGTTTCCATACAGAGCAGGCCCGTATGTCAACTCCAATATACTTCCCTAAGGGTCCAAGGACCCAAATTATAGGGTCTTAGGGCCCCAAAAACCATTAATATTATAGTATTTGGGCCCTAAAACCCTATTATTTAGGTTCTATATACCCCTATATATCCCCCCTATAACCCCTTTAAAGGGACTAGTACTTGGGCCCTAAAACCCTCTTATTTGGGTCCTTGGACGCTTATAAGAGCAGGTCAACTGAGCTATGTAGTCCCCATGAACCCGAAACCCAGCAGAAGCCTGAATGATTACCAAGATTGCGGTCCTAGATTCCCTGTTCTAATAGCATGTATTATGGTAGTTTCCCAAGATAGGGGGTCCCCAAAATAGACCCTAAACCCTAAATCCTAAACCCTAAACCCTAGACCCTAAACCCTAAACCCTAAACCAGGGGGTCCCCAATATAGACCCTGTGGGGTACTTCCGATATGATCTCAAGATCCAGGGATCGGTGGCTGGTTTAAGGATTTAGGGTTTAGGGTTTAGGGCTTTAGGGGTTTAGGGTTTAGGGGTTTAGGGTTTAGGGCTTTAGGGTTTATGGTTTAGGGTTTAGGATTTCGGGAGCATGCAAAAGGAGCCCTGGTATCAGGTTGTTTTTAATCATGATGGTGTTGTGGTTAGATGAATCTCGGGCTGGTATATCAGCCTGCATACTTGCAAATCTTGTAGTCGCGATTGACATAAGGCGTTTACTGGGCCTGCATATCTCACACGCCTACTCCAGTAAGTACGGCCCCTACAGAGCATGAACAAAATCCTGCATGACCTTTTCCTACGCAAACCCTAGGAAGTATGGTGTCATGGAAAAATCGGTTCGGCAGGATTTTGTCCATCAGCAGCAGTCAGGCCTCTATTCCAAAACAAGAGTTAACGAGATTTCTCTGTGGATGATATGGGGGTGTATAAAGTATGCAAGAAATTATGTAAACACCTTTTTTGTTTTTTCCGGACCTCTGTGCCGGAAAGGTCTAACGATTCGCCCCCCATTGCCTTTCAGGTAAATCAGCTAAACGAAGCGTCATTTGAGTCATTTGCATGAATTCGTCTTGGGAATTCTTGGCGAGTCAGGTCTTTCATGTTGTTCATCAAGAAGAGTGTTCTGGCTTGAAATTAGGATTGGTTTCACTCATGCGGGGGATCAGGGGAAGTAATCCGGCGAACAGAAGCTGAGGACTAGACAGCCAGGTTTAAGGTTAAGGAATGAGATAGAGTCGGGCACTTTATAACGATCTCACCGACCTCACCCCAGCTGGCGATTGATATGGAAAAACATGCAGGAATGGCCTTGCTTCAGGATTAGGAACTCCTGTGGCTTACCTAGCTTAGAGGGGTTTTGGGTGTCAGGGACAGAGCAAAGAAAGGGCCGACCCTAAACCAGAAAGTTCAGAAAGGGCCCTGGAATGCACACCCTACACCCTGAACCCTAAACCCCCAATACCAAACCCAGACACTAAACCCGAAACCTTAACCCAAGAGTTTCAACCTCAAGCTCTAAATTCTCGACTGGCCGGCTTTGGCTGTTCCCACTCGTTACTAGGGTTGTCACAACCCTACTGTTGCTCTATACTTGATGTGGGAATTAAGGGTGCCAGCCCAAAACATAGGAGATGGTTTGGGTGGTAGCTCGTGACATCTTCACAGCGGGTGGGAGTGGTGAGAACTCGCATCCTAAACCCTAAACCACTGGATTCTTCATCATCATTGCGCGGGTCGCGTGGCGCAGGGATCGCCGCCAACCGAATGGGTGTTTGGGAAATCTGGGTACCATTAAAGGGTATTATAGGGGTTACATAGGGATAATGGAAAAGAACATGGAAACTACTATTTAGGGTTTAGGAGTGGAGTGGCGCCATCTGTGCTTTGACTATCATCCGTGCACGATCAGACGCACTAAGACCTAAACCCCAAACCCTACATCCTAAACCCTACAACTCAAACCCCATGCCTTAAGCCCAGGTTTGGGGGCATCTTATCGGCCGCGTGCCCGAGATGGCGCGAAGGGGGTCAGGGATGAACGGCAGGGTGAGCCACACGGTGCAGGTATTTGTGAAAGAACCAGGTGCCTGGGATCTCTTTGCAGGAGGTATTGAGGGTTATGGCGCATATATATATATATATACGGGTTTAGGATATCAAGACGGTACCTGGGATCTTTACAGGGGTTATTTGGTTTTAGGGTTTGAGAGTTGAGGGTTCAGGAGTTATGGTACACATATATATGTGGGTCCAGGATGAACATGGGTTTAGGTCTCAGGGGCCTACATGAGTAGAGTCATGGAGGGTCAACTAAAGGAAATTGGAACTAGGCTAATCCTAGAGTATAGGGAGATTTCAGAATAACGGAGACACGTACAGAATAACATGAACATGATCCATGAGACGGAAACTCGACTTCTATCGTAGTCCAGGGATCTTTTCGAGTAATGGAGAATCAGATGAGCAAGCAAATGGACAATGACATAATGACATGCCTGCTGGTTTTACAGTATAGTCCAGGGCAGTTTTAGAAAAATGGCGGGTCAACTTGAACAATGGCACGGTTTTCTGCGCGCTCTTGACTACCCGCCCGAACTTAACATAGAACCCCACAACGCCCATTTGTCAAAGAACAAGAGTCAATACTTGGGCTTTATGCTGTTCGATGCTAATGTGTCTCAAACTGAACCTAGAGCCCACTTTTCAAAAACACAGTAGTCCTTCCTAGAATTCCTAGATGAGGATTAGTCGGGATTCCTAGGTATTCCAGTAGTCCGTACGCGGCGTCGGTGTGGTTCGATGTTCATGTGAAACCCTAAACCCATGTGAAACCCTAAGCCGAAACCCTAAACTCTAAACCCTGGGGGTGCCACAGGCGGGGGTCCACCTCAGGTTTTAGGGGGTCACGGTGCCTGTAAAGTATATATGGTTTAGGGCTTAGGGTTTATATAGTCCCCCTTAAGTAGATAGAGTATGGGGGTATGTGGGGATCTTATTATAAGATGCCCAAAGCCGTATTCTATGCACATAAGGCGGACTTTAAATCCCGTATTTAAGGTTCTCAGAGTTGCGTGAAACCATTTCAAGAAGTGCTTGTCGGAACTTTGTAACAAGGCTGGATTCTGGCTCAGGTAAGTTGGTAGCAGAATCTCATCAACAGCCAAAACCAAGGACATCATACTGTTCATGGATGAAATCTTGCACCACCTAGGGGCCCTGAATTATTGTAATTCCTGGGACTTTAGGGACTTAAGGTGGTGCAAGATTTCATCCATCAACAGTAGGACATTCCTCAAGCCGTTTTTTTGTTTTGTTCTGTTTGAGGCAGAATTGTCCTGTCCCTAAACGTCCAAGCAGTGTTACCCTAGGGCTCCATGTCTATAGGTAATACCTACATTGGGCCCCAAAGGCTGTGAATATGACCTACATTGGGCTATTTGGATTCTTAGGGTTAGGGTCCTAGGTACCAACAACCATTCAGATAGTGAATTTTGGGGCTTGAGGCCTCGACATTTCGGCTTCTGGACCCATTGGGTGCTAAAGCTTGTGGGCACTGGGAAAAATTTAGGGGTGCTATTGTAATAGAGGTCATGTACTGTCGCATTATGTGCTTATGCTTGCTATTCTTATTGCTCTTACTCCTATAGATGACTATTAAATTCACATTAGTTCCTGTATAGGAAGCGCTTCGTGCGTGACGCCTAATTTTTCAGCTGTAACTCATTGACTTGCAACCAGGGTTTCAAGTGTAGGGTCCCTAAGGGTCGAAGGACCCAAATAATAGGGTTTTAGGGCCCAAATATTATCCTTTAAAGGGGTTATAGGGGGGATATATAGGGGTATATAGAACCTAAATAAGGGCCCAAATACTATAATGTTCATGGTATTTGGGCCCTAAAACCCTGATATTTGGGTCCTTGGATCCTTAGGGGGTGCTAAGTCGGCTCCATTGCGCAAAGGTGCCAATTTGCATACATTTCCAATTTGCCTTCATGAAGGTGTATGTGTGAATTCTGCTGCTCACCGCTCACGCATCGCAACCTTTAGATACATAGAGCCTGCGCAGGGCCTTTGGTGATTGCTTGGTGTACCACTCACTACTTGTAAGCATTAGACTGCAGTATGTGATCCTAAACAGGCGCTCAGAAGGGCAGAAGCTAGGCATGTTGTTATGAAGACTGCGTTATCCATATTCGTTGGCAGCTATCTGCCGGGTTCTTCCAAGAAGCAACCCCGCCCCCAACGATATCGTTGTCATACACCTGCATCTGGGAAGCAGTTTCGTGTGTATAGTGACACCACGCGGAATACAATGTATAGAGTGAAGTATGATGAAGTCTGTTCTGAGATTCTAGATGCTCAACGTTCAACTCAGGCGTGACTAATGTTGTGTTTTGTTTTCCGACGGACACTTCAGGCGCAAGGTCAACAAACGAGCAAAATCTCAAGTGGTCCTAGTCTGTAGATATGATATGTAGGCTGGCTATGTACTCAGTGCCAATCAAGGTTCCACATGGGTATGCGAGCCCTACACCCTGAGCCCTAAGCCTTTAATGCGTCCGCGCCAGCTATTCCTGGCCACGTCAGTTTGCGAGAGGTGCGCGCGATAGTCAACACTTCTTTAACTAAAGGTTCAGCAGATTTTGCCACGGCTCAGTTGTATAATAGTTAGAAATCAATTAGATATAGTCCTCAATATGACCCCTATCAACTGTTAAGGGATGGGGACAGGACCCAAGGTTTAGGGTCTATAACCCTAAACCTTAAACCCTAAGCCCTAAACCCTAAACCCTATAGGGATTAGGATCCAGGAGTTGAATTGCGGTCCCTTGCCCCCACTTTCCAAAGTAGTTCCTTTTGGGATTTGGTACAGGGTTTGTGACTAGGGTTCTTATTGAGACCACGCCAGAAAAGGTATGACATTGGAAAACCCTCACGCCCCATATCTGAGTAAAAGTTGCAAACAGCAATGCTCACTGATTCGTGCAGGCGCCTGCACGTCTGCCGGGCTTCATTCGGCGCGGGCTGTGCTTCGCCGAAGAACTTGCTGGGTGTAGGGTTCAGGGGTGTAGGAGCGCAATTTTTGCGCAGTAGCAGTTTCCGGAAATCACGGGATGGTCCAGTTGCTTGTGAGTCCCTCTGGCTCAATGAAAAGGGTTCTGAGGGTTTAGGATTTAGGGTTCAAGGTTCCAGGGCTTATGAAAGTTCCCGCAACTGTGGGAGCCCTACAGGAAGTAATTATTGATGCACCCCAGACCCCTCACTCTGCACCAAGGATTTGCTCGGGCGAGGCAGCGATCATACCTGAGGACGGTTGTTCCCAAGCATCTGTGTTTTCGGAATGGTTTCTGATTTTTCGGGGTCCCCTTTAATAAGGTCTACCGACAAGGCAACAATATTTCGAGGTCCTTGCCTTAAACCCTAATTAACCCTAACTCTAAAAAGCCCAAAGTAAACCCTACACCCTCGACCTTATAAGTCCTAAACCCCTAGCACGTACCCTAAGAGTCCAAGGACTCGAACAATGGGGTTTTAGGGCCCAAGTACCATAATATGAATGGTATTTGGGCCCTAAAACCCTACTATTTGGTCCTTAGACCCTTGGCACCCTAAGCTCAGAAACTTATCCCTCAACGTTATGCCCTAAGCATGTCCTAAGTGAAGTAAGACATCGGGTCATCTTTCCGGGTAAAGCTTGATGTCTCAGCAAAATGGCCTGATGCAGTCTACCTAGAGTTCACCCTAAACTCTAAACCCTACACCCTAAACATCAAACCCTAAACCCTAATCCTAATCTACCCTAGCAAAGGGCCGAGGGTTTTGGGTATCTTTCAATCCTTGCGGTTGTGAGCCGAGGTGCTGTGAACCTCAGGGAAAGATGCTTGCGTGCAAAACAAAGCGATAGCCCTTTGAAGGGCATGGTAGCGGATAGGCTTTTGGAAAGGGTTTAAGGTTTAGGGTATGTAGAACCGGCCCCCATGCAGGGTTTTGGGTTACTATTTAGGGTAGTTTCAACGCATAGGAGGCTCCAAAAAGATGCCAATACACTATGATCCCTGTCATGGGGACCCCCAAAAGAGGACAACTCTAGAACAGTTCCCGTGCACTTTCCATAGCGACCCCTTACCGCCAATCCCATTCCTCCCTAAAGCCCCTGAGCATCGAAACCCCCTCAACTCCAATACCCACTCAGCGCTAAATCGTAAATCCTAAGCCCTGAATCCTGCACCCCAAGCCCCAAAAGCCGCGACGTGCAGGAAGATGGCTTCGCCATCGGCCAGGCAGGGCCTGAAGTAATATGACCCCAGCATGATCCCAATATGACCTCAGTTCCCATTTATTTTCTTTTTCCCTCCCATTCGATTCTCCATTATAGCGGGATAATATAGCCCTAAACCCCCAGCCTTAAGCCCTAAACTATATGATACCCCAATATAACCCCAATTACGGTTTAGGGGCTGAGGGATTTGGAGATCGGAGGACAGGGGAAGGTTCACCATTTCTGTTCGGATTTAGGGGTTTAGGGTTTAGGGTTCAAAGTTCAGGGTTTAAAGTTTAGGGTTTAGGGTTTAGCGCTTAGGGTTTAGGGTTTAGGGTAGGGTTCGTGGTTCAGGCTTTAGGGTTTAGGGTTTAGAGAGAGATGTTGGGACTAAGATCAAAGGCCTTTATTTACTCGAACCCCAAGTTTCAAGCGCTCGACCCTGTAACCTAGTTGGAGGGTCAGGGGGACTTAGTAAGTAGGCTAATAACCCCTATAACCCATATAGTAACCCTACTTATCCCCATTATTAACCTACTTACTAAGTCCCCCTGACCATCCAAGTACCCTTAGATCGAGGTCCTATACACGCTGGACCCAACATCCTGAAGCTAAACCGAAAAACTGGTCGCCAAGCAAGACATAGCTTACAGTAAGTCCCAGCGCCCAAGCCCTATGAACCCAACCATGTATAACAAGCACCAAATCCTAAGCCCTGAGTCTTACATCTGAAGCCCGACCGCTGAATTCTAAGTCTAAACTCCCTATATACCCAAATGTTCAATCCAAAGCATGCTTCGCAAGGTGGTATATGGTCTACTTCCCTGGGAGCGAAGATTGATGGACGCTGTGATTGAGGCGCCTTGCTTCCGGTGTGAGTGGTACAGCCGGGTCTGAGGCTGAGAAAGGGCTAGAATAGCTACAGTCAATATTTCCTACACAATTTCATAGATATGGGTTCCTTGTTTGGGGCTATATTACGGACTACTAAAGCACAAGAGGGGCCCCTGTGTCCATTGTTAACGGCCCCTCAGCAAGGCCAAGGTTGACAGTAGCTCATGTAGGGATATACAGTGATAAATAGGGATGTATCAGGTGTCGGGTTTAGGGGTCATGAGATTACTTCTAAGTGGGAGATTCCCGAAGTTGTTTCGTGCCTTGCTGGGTTGCTGTTAAGGAAATTTGAAAAGTTTACCATTAGATGAGTGTATAGTAAATACTAGGGTTCCCTGGGTTCCCTTATCTTAGTAGCTTAACTTAAGTTTCTTAACAGCAACCCTGTTTGATGTCCACCCAGACGCTTCCTCAGTTGTCTTCCGACGCTTGAAGCCCAGTTACCTATACAATGAGTATCCCTATTTGAACCTACAGTACCTATAGCCCGGGGAACTTCCCACAGGGGCGCCTGGCCGTCCAGTGAGAGATAAGACAAAAGATACCAAGGGGATGTGGGGAGTTCTATGGGCCACGGGCTCTTTTTGGAGACGCCCAAAACCCTAAACCCTAAACCCTCAACCCTGAAGTCCAGAGGTATGAACCTCGGCTTCTGAAGTCTCAGGTGCATGCAGGGCACACAGAGCTTAAGGCACTTGTGTCCATGGGGGGTTGTGGGATAGAACGAGTGCAGCGAAACCCTATGAAAGCGCAATCAGCTTCGAAAGTCCTTCATGGGAGTTTCTAGAAATACTCCTCATATGATCCCTGTATAAGTCAAACCCTAGAATCTTAAGCAGCCCCACTTTTTGAGAAACTCCCAAATGTCTGGTAGTCAAGTCTAGACGCCGGCAACCTAAGCTGACTTTAAGGCCCTGGACAATTAGGAGGGATGCCCGGAAAAGCTGTGGTTCAACTTGCTGCTTACCCTAAACCCCCAATAAATCCCGTTGGGATTGCTCCAAAGCAGATTTAGCTTACTTCCAACTCGGCGATTGCCTTGATAGCTCAAATATAATTCCAGTACAATGGATGTAGCGGTATATGGATAACTACGTAGGTCACGGTCCAAAGTCTTCTGGACAAAAAAGCCTGTGGCGACTCTATGGACACTGCAAAATTCCAGACCGACTTGGCACAAACTTCCCCTTAAAACAACTTGTCCTTCAACGCCCCATGATCAAGGTTCTGGACACTCAAGACGTCCTGGCCGTTTCCCACCTGTTAATCCCAGACCCTGAGCCGGATACTCTGACTGTAACCCCAAAAATTTACGGATTTACGGGCTATACCTACTTCTCAGTAGTTGCTAGTAAAGTGTAGGCAATGGGGATCACAGGTACGCCCAATATACCCTAAGCTCGAAGCCGTGCCGTCCACATTGTCAATGCACAAGGATACCTTCTCCATGGAAACGGGCTTCGTCCAGCTCATAGAGGCATCCCTGATAGAAATGACGGGCCGCAGTGTGTTGTTTGATGTTGTTGATGGCATTGGATGTATTGTTCTGATGTACAGTAGGCTTTGTGTGCAGGGTATGCTCATTCAATTCAAGCTGTAGGGGGAGGCTCTGCCCTCAACCCTAAGCTTAGGGTTTAGGGTTCAGGGCTGAAACCATGGCATATACCGGATTTCTGCTGTTGGGAGGCTGGGGAAGTTCGAAGAAGCGTCGGAACACTGGGGCAGTATCATAGGGGTGACTTAACTGACTAACTTCAACCTAAGGTTGCCCAGAGGGTCCATGTACCCAATAATAATAGTTGGGTTTTGGGTAAAAAGTAATTATAGTATAGGTTTTGGGTAAATATACAACTATTGGGTACTTGGCCCCTTAGGGGTTGAGGGTTTAGGGAACCAGCAGCCTCATAGCCCTACATCCGCAGCGTTCTGTCCGGAACTCGGACTTTGCATTGGCAACCGCCTTGACCAGAGGAATCCTGGTCGGAACGAAACCTGTTCTCATCTTCAAAGGACACCCCTGTGTAGAGGGTATCTGACTAGCAAAACCCCCGAAGCAAGCCCTGCCGATAGTTTCCATAAATTCGGGGTGCCCTAACATAGACAGACCTCCACATAGTATAGCCCTTATTTTAAAACCTGATATCCCTATATGATACGATTTTCACAGATCTATAGATCTCTCTCTCTCTCTCTCTCTCTACATACTCTTGTGAAAGCCGCAAAATTGATCCATACGGTGGATACTAAAAATCCTGCATGACCCTAAGTACCTTATACCTGTGGAATTATGGTTTTGTAGTATATTAGGGTCATGCAGGATTTTTAGTATCAACAGTAATTGTTGTAAATCTCCAAGTAGAGTTGGTTTAGTCGCTCCACAGCATAGGACGAGGAACGCCGCGACCTGGAGGTCGAAGGGCTACGGGATTGGTTCTGGATTTAGGGTCTATAGTTTTTTAAATTATTATTTGGGGTTTAAATTCTTAGGGTCTAGGGCTTAGGGTTTGTGATGTAGGGTTTGGGTAGGTTACCCCAACTATAACCAGGGTTACATAAGCCGGGTTATATGCAGTGGCTAAGCTTCATGAACCTCCAGTTATGCAGAAGCTTGACCCAAAAGGGTGAATCTAGGTACATCTTGTACGGGTCGGGGTTTAAGGTTCAAGGCCAAGGGTTCAGATGTATATAGTATATACTTGGGGCGGGATCCATATACCGACTTTGGGGCTCAAGCATATACTAGATAGCTACATGGCTCCTGTCTTTGGGCGAGTGGTTAGGCAGATTCTGTAGCCCGACTTCTCAACACCCCCTCATTTGCCTGAAGCATCTATCACGTTTGTTTAGGGTTTACTCAACACCCCCTCATTTACCTGAAGTATCTATAATCCCTGAGGGTCCAAGGACCCAAATAATAGGGTTCTAGGGCCCAAATACCATTCGTATCATAGTATTTGGGCCCTAAAACCCTATTATTTGGGTCCTTGGACCCTTAGGGTATCTATGATGTTGGTTTAGGGTTTAGGGCCAGCAGAGCCGTCGTCAAGTCATTGGGGCGTGCGGTTGCCGTGAGAGGTTCCGTTCGGGATGCTGGTTTCAGGGATCCAGGGCTTTGGGTGTTGGGTTTAGGGTTTAGGATTTAGGGTTTAGGGTTTAGGGTTCAGGGTTGGGTGTGGGTTGAGAGATTGTTCTGATTCTCCCTGAGGTTCTGACCCTAAAGCCTAAATCCCAAAACATCTCCAGTTCCAATCCGCCAGACGTCAGGGTGTCTTGCATCCCCTGTTTTGCAGGGGTTCAGGGGTCCCTCAACCTACTAAATCAATGAATAGTTACATGGGCTTGACGTCAGGGCCCATGTAATCATTGCACGAGTTTTTTGCTGTGTTGCAGCTTTGCATGCAGAGCTATTGCAAAATGGTGATCTTTTGTAGGTTTTTCCTTCGATTAGGCTGCGTAGATTCCTTGAGGATTTCACCTGATGCCACGTGGCATATCCCGGTGAGCCTGCCGACTTGCCACCTGTGCCGATGGCTAGAACTGCTCCCCAATCTTTTATTGCGCTGCACATGCGCCAGCCGTCAACTCAGCCGCAACTGCGTATGGGAACAGTTCCTCCAACAGTGCCAAAGCACCCAAGACACCGCCAAAGAACCGGAGTCCAAGGATGTTGCAGGGAATTCCCTGCAGATCGGACCCTTTATAATACCTAGAATCAACACCGGCATCAAGATGTCACTCTTCAAGATGCTCGTTGGTCCGCTGGAAGCGAAACGTATCTTCAAAAGGCCCCTTGTGCTGCACTACTTAAATCTCCGTGCCAAGGGCAAGTTTGACCAGTTGACGCAACGCATTTCAAGGAGAGTCCTTGTCGAATACTTGGTTGGACGGAACATAGCATTCATCAGAGCATTCATTGCTCACACGCTTCACCTCTTTCAGAGGGTCTGCCAAGTGCTTACTCCACGCTCCCACAGGACATGATGCGGTATTTGAACGGCTTCAGTGATGTGAATCTCACCTCCACCAACAGCAAGATCATGGCCAAGTATGCACAGGTGATCCTTTCGATTACTCCCCATTTTTTGGAACTGGTCGCTCGCTGGAGCCCTCTGGGAGATGTGCATGGGAGTAACTGAAAGTAGGGGGAGCCCTTAAGGCGGACTCATATAAGGAGTTGTCAAACACTGGTCCCTTTAGGGTGCACTACACTTGTGGGGCCACACTATAACAGGGGACACTAAAGGGGGCCATAGTTTTGATTTGAGAATCTAGACAATCTAGCGCATAATTTCTTCATGATCCTGCCCCACACTGTATACCTGGACCTAAACCCTCCGATTCTGGTACCGTAGCAAAGTATACCTTAGGAGGACCCCCCACCCTGTAATAGTGGTATAATAGGAATATAAGAGGACCCTAGTATAATCCCTATTATCCCCTATAGTCACTATTACTGGGTGGGGGGTCCACCTAACACCTAAACCCT
>CAJNIZ010043499.1:289-56004 GCA_905231905.1 Symbiodinium pilosum
ATGAAATTTTGGGCCAGCATCATCAACTCAATTGGGCCTTCGTTTCTCATTTTCGGCCCATGTTTGGCCACCTCAATATATCTAGGGTTTTGGAGGGGTTTTGAAGCCTCATATATGGGAGATCAAGAGGGAAATTGGGGGCCCAAATAAACCTCATGATGCTCATGATGCTGGCTCTTGGGGGGCTGCAGGGCGCTTAAAATGCGCTAAAAGCCCCAACAAAACGTTCAAAGTGCACGCTGTGGGCAGTGTTTGCGGCTATAAATACCAATGAAATATAATTGTGGGCTAGAACATGGTCAACTTGTACAAAGAATCATATCTAAAATCATCTTCGATGATTTTCCTCGGAATTTAGACCCCTTCTGCTCCCAATCAAACCAAAATATGTCCTAATTGTGCAGCTGATATTCCTATATGGAGCGCGCGCGCGTCGTATAGGAATATCATCATCACAATTGGGACCTCACTTTCGGCGATTTTAGAGAGACTAGGGTCTTCAAAGTCTAAAAGGCATCCCAGGTAATAAGAGCTGGGCGAGCGGCAAGGGGGGGTGGCGAGCAGGCCGGCTCGTATCGCAGGCTCTAAATACGCTAAGCCCCGGGCCAATCACGACAAATTGCTATGAAGACACAATTCTGCCCCGACAAATTACTATCAAAATACAATTCTGCCCCTATACTTATCGCAGAAAAAAAGTGCGCTCGTCATAGGGGACTTCGAGCCATTAAATATATACTATATTAAATATTCCGGAAGTATTATTGGCAGCTCGGCAAACGAGCTAAAAATTCAAGCGAGCTAGCTACCATATATGATACTACAACGTAGTATCGTAAAAATCTTCCCGCAAGCCCGAAGAGAATAAAGCAAATCCAACTACGCACGTCCCACTAGAATACAATGCGAGAATGCAAGCAGATAATTTAAATCCTAGATTTATACAACAATCATATTTCGAATTTTTATTTCGAATTTGAAATTTAGAATTTGGGCGTGCGAGGTCGGGATCCCTCTCCTCGAAAGGGTCTACAAGGGATCTGTGCATTTCCGATTGCTTTGTGATCGCAGGGGAGGACATATCGCAGGGCATCATAATATGAGACCATTACGAATGTTTTCCAAAGACAATTATATATCAGCGGTTTATGCGTATTCCTGCCCAAGCAACCCATTCCGATTTCTACGATGATTTTCTAGGGTTATATTTTCTTTCAGCTCATCATTATAATCGCCTAAAAAGCCAATTCACTTTCGCTACAAGTGTCGACGCCCAAGATGGCTGCAAATCGGCAAGATATCTCAGAACCGTTTAGTTACGACATGAAACTCGCAACAATCAAAAAATAAAAAAGATTTCTATTTGCAAATCTAGTATAGCCAAGAAGTCGTTTTATTTGGCTTGCCAAAGAAATCGTTATGCACTCATCTTCGATCCATATGTTGTATAGAGTTGACAATCTTCTACTGAAGCTACAATTCTTTTATTTTGGGGGCGTCGAAGACCCCCAATAGAGCCCGCGTGCCCTAAACCTCTCAATGCCTGCAGCCGAAACCCCTTAATCTGGCAGCGACGCTTGCATATAAATACCATCAAGCGCTTGAACTCTGGCATCGTTTGCCAAGGCAACGGCAGTGGAGGCACTACACTCAATACAAGTACCCCCAGTACTACCCCAGGCCCGTCCACTACAACTACCGCAATAACCACAAAAAGAACAACTACCTACTTATTACTCGCGTGAGGCCTAGCTAGATCTTCTAACTAAGATTCTGCACCCTGCTACGGGGTCCCAAAGCGCGATCAAAAATCGTGGAAATTTTTAATAGCGCCCTCCCTACCAAAGATCTCGAAGATTTTAGGGTCGTTAACTCTTGCCAGAGACCTTAAAATTCCCCAGATTTTAGGGTCGTTAGAAGGCCCGCAAGATGCAATTTAAAAGTGAAGCAGAAAAGCTAGGCCGCGCGCACGACAAACGGCCGCAAGCGATCGCACCATAATATTGAGATTTTTTCTTTCATTTTTCTATATCAATTATTCCGAATTAAATTCAAATGAAATATATATATTTATGCATGATGCGAAGAATCTATAATTCCAGCTTCTTTCTCATTATATAAATGATTTTCGTATATCATCTATACAAAAATTGAAAAATAAGAATCTAATATAGGGATCGCTTACGTTGACTAGATGATTCATATTCCATTTGCCTGAGTAGACATGAATTGTCGGGAATAACATACAATCGATAACTAATATCAAATCCCCGCAATAGAATGCGTATCTAAGGTATTTGGGTCTTGTGAAACTTTAATCCAAAATAACTTCCATTTGACGGAAATCTGATAAACCAACCTATCATGGTTGTAATCACAACAGAAATCAGTTGCCTATTGCAGACAGACATGAATTTTCTCGGAGATGTCGGATTCTACTTTCGTTATGCAATTGAACCCGACAGTAAACCCTCATGAACGGATTGCTATTTCAAGTCATCGATCGTTGCAAGCTTGAGGTATATGTGCTTACCCGGAGGTCAAGCGTTGGTAACATCCCGCCCCGGCATTGCACACTGCTACTCGCGTGCCATGTGGTATTTTGCCGCGGGACGCCGCTTGGTTGCCATCACTTGCCTTCTAATCCACAAGGCTAGCAACCTCCAATGCTTTGAATTTTATAGGCATGGGCTGATGAGCTTTTTGGCTAGATATAAATGTTGGGCTGGGTGACCAAAAATCCCATGAACAACCATAGTGTAAAGGGAAGGCCCAGGGTTGCAAGCATTCTAAGAAGATTCAATGGCCAGAGTATTGCTGTACCATCGTCAATCTAGATAGGAGCGTTCCTTCGCAGGCAGTACCAGATCAATCAGAGAAACCCGCCCATAAACTATATATAGAATAGAATTCAGATTCGCTGCCAACGCAACACAAAAATCTTTGTAAAGTCTATATTTGACAGCGATGTGCCCGTGCGTGAGATGTCTTTCAAAGGTTGCCCCCCCATGAGCCCTGCAATCCGCCATTCAAATTTTTTGGATGCCCGGAAAAATACATATACAGATAGATAATGATGCATATAAATATATATATATGTATCTGGCCCTGACAGTGCTTTCTCCGGAATATGTTTACGACAGATTCGACGCGTTACCGTCAGTGCTGTTACTACTGTTCTGGAATTCAACTCAATGGCGGTCCTCTTCCAGGAAAAAGCAAGGCGAAATTTCGTGAAAGGCTGAGCGAATAAAGGCGTGGTTTCTTAGAGAGCTATCCTAACTTGTGTGCGCCGCTATTCCTGACTCCATCCCCACTGCAATCCAAAACGCAACTCGCCAGCAACCCCTCGTGCAGCTGAGCTACGCCCCGTTGACTTCAAGGGCGGTGTGCAGCTTCTCCTGCTGCGCAGCCGAAACAGGCGGTAAATTGCGAGAGGTTGCTACCAGCGCAGCGGAAGTGACCTCGAGGATGTCGAGGCGCTGCTGCTTTGTCTGTCTAACAGGCTGCTTTCTGCTCAAAATTGGTCAAAGCCTGGCCAGTCTCGAGAGCATTGCCCCCATGACAGCTTGAGCATCAGTGCCTGCTGTCGGGAAGTTAGGGAGATTTATGTGGGGCTAACCACGGATTGCAAGTGCTCCATGTCACGTTTAAAGTGTTTTTGAACCACCCTGATCTTGAAGGACGTCACATACATACATTGCGGGGCATCTCCTCAGCATTTAATCGAATTTTCATTGCCAGGGTCTAAGTGGTGGCAGAGTAATTTGATCTTAGCAAGCATGCTCCTACACCTTGTAGGCTCCAACTTTGAAAGAATCAAGAACACACACACGAACCTATTGGTAATCCGGATTTGGACTGAATTTACATATCTAAGACCTACCAGCCCTCCCTACCCTTTATTGGGAGTGGTTTCTGGCAGGCCTTGTGGAAAGCCTTGATGAGGCTAGTTACATGAGACTCATGTGTAACCTTGATGCTCAACCTTTCTCCGAGCTTAAGAAGAGATATGCAGTCAAAGCAGAATTTGCAACACAATCTACCTTGGACCCATCCCCAGCGCGCTGACCAAAAGATCCCTTTGTAGGCTTCCTGAGCACAAAAGCCTGACGCCTCTGATCCTTCAACTTCTATTTCCGACGTGGCACCCGGATCCTCAACCCCTCAAACCCTAGAGCCTGAACTGGTGCCAAGCCAGCCCAGTGCGTCGCCTTGTGGAAGCTAAGGGCCGCTAAAGGTTTGTGGTGGCAGGACACATGTTGAGTCCTCAATCCGGAGTCCTATGTCTGGATTACGTGAAGGTTATGAAGGGTTACTGATTATATAAGGATGATGTGAAGGCTATATTAGGGTTATATAGGGATCCTGTAAGGATTGTATAAGGATTTTGTCAAGGTTCTGTGAGAATTATATATGGATTACATAGGGCATATAGGACTCATATAGGGATTATCTAGGGTCAAAGAAGGATTATATAGGGATCATGTAGGGATTAGACAAGGATCCTTTAAGGGTTATGTAGGGGCGGGCTATGTGAGGATTATATGAGGGGTTATATACGGGTTGTGTGAGGATGATATAAGGATTACGTAGGGGTTATGTGAGGCTTATATGGCGGTTAAGTAGCGACTATATACGGATTATGCGAAGAATATAGGAGTTAGATGGGGATTATATAGGGATTACATAGGGGTTATGTGAGGATGATAAGGGTTGTATAGAGATTATATAGGGGTTACGTGAAGGTTATAAAAGGTAACTGAGTATATAAGGTGTATGTGAGGATTATATAAGGATTACAAATACGGATTATGTGAGGAGTATAAAGGTTCTGTGAGGATTGTGCAGGGGATTTATAGCGATTATACAATTTGAGATGATGGGGAGGTGGGGGGGGTCTGACTGGTAGGTATTGCAAAGGCAGGAAAGAGTGGGGTGGGCTTATCCAACCGCAGCGCACTATCCAGCTGCCCATGTGCTTGCAGTTCTACAGCCCTTACTCAAGTCCACGCCTACACCCTGGGTTTGAGGTGCGTAGATTCGGGGCTGCCTGAAACATAATCTTTCCACACACGCTCCCTTGAAGCAGGCGCCCACGCAACGCCACGATGGTCCATTGTAAAAGGAGGCGCCTAACGACCAAAGCGCCATTGTGAACCAAAAGGGGGTGGAAAAGGCGTGGCTGCGGGCAATGGCTGCGGGCAAAGCCTGCAAGCAGCCCTTAACAAACCCTCACCTGTCCCAGCAGCCAAATAAAGTCCAACTGCTATGATTTGAATGGCTGTTGGCATCTGAGGCCCAGACCTTTATGCAATTGGACCCTAGGGACTGTTTGTCCGAACCCTAAACCCCAAACCCTAAGCCCATTAGGGAAGAGAGCCTCAGCATCATGGTCAGTTTCCAGACACTAGGCAAGGCAACGTGCGGAAACCCCTTTAAAGGCCAAACTCGATTCGGGGCTAGGATAACATGGTGCACCCTTGAGGCCTTCCACTGAGCATTTAATCTTTGATTGCACTGGTTCCAGCAATACCCCAATGATAAACCCGACCAGAGAGCGCCCCTGGCACCGTGTGTGGAGATAATATAAGCACTCTCAATCTTGAAGGTCCCAGAACATTTGCTCCGGGATTGTTTCCCTGAGGTCTGGACGCTCCCCCAAGGTCCGACAAGCCTTGCGGCAATCACAACTGGATTTTGTTGAGTGACTGGGTGACGAGGTCAGGAGGATTTTGCTCCATACCTAGGACATAGTGCGCAAAGTGACCTGATTCAGGCGTTAACTCTGCTGGACATCCAACTCAGAATCTAATACCATTGCATTCCACTTTTTGGACTAAATGCGCAGTAGAACCTGGTGGCAGTCTGAGCAACCGGCGAAGTGGTAGACTTCCTGCAATGTTTAGAGCAACGGGACTTCGCAAGTCAAGGAGGCAGGATGCTGGAGTTCCGCTGCAACATTCAGACCTAAGCATATCTCAAATTCTGTTCTCGGCTTCCTCGATGGCGTGCTCCCCAACATCCATGGCATAAAGCCTTGACGGGCTTTGGGGTCTAGCAAGACAATGTAACATTGGACTACTTTAATCTTGGACTTGCTGAGAACAGATGCTGGGACTTTCCTTGGGGCTACTTTGAGTCTCCAGGGGCATAACTGTAGGGATTTATGCATGTGTAGCCTGGAAGTCCATGCTTTGAATCTACCACATCCAGCCCCAAGCAAATCTCAAATTCTGTTCTCGGCTTGCTCAACACAGTGCGTTAGCTTTTTGAAAAATCTCAAGTGCTGAAGGGCGTGGAGCCGAAGGTTCGTACATGTTTGATTGGAGTCCCGGTTAAACTCAAAATTCAAGTCCGGAGCTTAATCATGAGTGTCTATGTGGAGGGACCTTTCCTCAAACCAGAATCTTCTGGCAACCAAGTAAATAGAAGCACCCCTTAACTGTCCCAATCCCCCAAACCTCTGGTTTTCCCTCCATACCACCCAATACTGTGCATGCTTCTCGCAGCCGATGACTCTATGAGTGAATGCTCTAGCGATTCAGGATTGTAAGTTGCAAGCTCGGATCCCAATTGATGTAGGGTCGGGTCCGTGGACTCATGAGGGTTAGAAAGCTGCCAAACCGCGATTCCCGCAATGACGTCAGCATGCCTAGATGCTTCCCGTTGCCAGTATTCTCCCTGGATCCTAGGCTTAACAAGTTTGCCCTTCTTTGCTGCTACAGTCTGACATAGGTGTTCATTTGAAAATCCCACTTGAAGACCAAAGGACTTGACAAGTTGACTGGTGATCGAGCTTGCGCTACCGTTTTGTCGTGTGCAGGCCGGGCTTACAGAAGCCCCTGAAAACCCTCAAGCCTTAACACTAAAAGTGGTGGAGTGCCTTAGAATAACAATTCCGTGCTCCAGGACCTACTGCTGATAGACAGAATTCTGCATGACCCTTACTATACTTTAGCAATCCGTATACCAAGGCTTCATGTATATCCAGTCATGCAGGATTTTGTACTTTTATTGAGGTGACCTGGCGCTTATGATGCAACTGGAAAGGCTGCCTGGAGTTCTAGGAAACCCTTCCAGCCCCTTTATGGGGAATCCAACTTTATGATTCGAATCCTACACAAGTGGCACAAGGCGATTAGCCAGGCGCAGCACAGGTAATACACCTAAATTTCATTGATTGCCAACTCAATCTCAACCTCACATGTCTTGCCAATGGTGCTGCTCAAGTCAAATCACTGCCAGACTACCGGCATTCGCCCCTCTCAGTCAGGAGTTTCCAAGCCCCACAAGCCTTGAAGTTCTCTTGGCGGGTGTGCTCCTGCAGAACACAAGGCGCATTTCAGCGTCAAGTGTATAAGCGTGTCTTTTGCAATGATAACAACTTACGAGATGAACGCCGAGGGAATAACCTTGGGCCACGTAACAGAAGTGCGTTCAGCATCCAGATGGATAGCCTCAAACGCAGATAGGGTACAGTGCCCATATCAAGACTGCAGTATCCACGAATCGTGTTGAACGTCTCTTCGGGAATCTCACTGTTTGGCGGCCTGCAATCACGGGTCTAGTCTTGTGTCCTATGTAAGAATGAAATTGAATCCAGCTCAGAATGCTCGAAATTTCGGGTCTTCTGACATCGCTTGAGTGGCAGCATGCTGTACACTTGAACTCAACAGGATTGCTCTGGAGGTTCCCAGATCCTGAAGCCATGGGAATCCAGAACCCCCAACCCGCATCAGACATCACTGCTTGAAGAGTGGGCCATTTTACTAGGGAGTTTAGCTTCAAGGTTGGTACCAAGGGCCCGATAACTTCACTCAGAAAATCTGCCCATCCACAACAGAGAACCCTCAACCTGACCTTCAGACCATGACAGTAAGTTGCGTAATCCACGCGCGATTCACAAACACCAGAAGTTCACTTGCCATGTCCCTAATCGCAAGCACACATTCCAAGATTTTTTGCAGGTCAGCCTCTCCACAACAAGAGTTGCCTTCTTCACTAGATCGGCCGCCCAGAGTGCAATAAAACAAGCTCCCCGATTTCTTGCCACAACATCAAATCAACACCCGTCAGCTCAAGCCTGTTACTTCCGTTTTGTTTGTAGTCTTGATGCAGGAGTCCAATGAAAGGAAACAAAACATGCTTTTGACGGCGGCGTCTGATCAAATACCTAGGCTTAGGGCACTGCACTGCAGTGTTAACAACTGCAGAAACGGCGGCTGCGCAGTGGATTTTAAACCAAACTGTAACCGCATCAACTCCATCAGGAGTTGAAGCAGTAAATCACTAAAGAGCTATCTCCAAAATAAGTTGGACTCAGACTGTGAATCGCTGTGCGCAGAATGCATCCCGTGCAGCTGTGTGAGTTCTTGTCATTTTCATTTGCATGAGAGCGCGATGACAAGGATCATGTTATTCATCACCTTCAACTCTAAAACCCAAGCCCTTAAATTCTTGGAACCTAGATCGCTATTGGCTCGCAGCTCCTCGTTGTATCCCGCCTGCATGGATGGCGGGGCAGATTGCTGAAGTTCTTGCACATGTGGGAGGGGGGAGTGCTTGCCGATGACTAACTTATCATCTTCCAAGGGGACGAAGACATAGTGACATAATTAACAATGAATAAGCCAGAAAACAAGGTATGAACATAGGATAGTCCTTGGATAATTCCGGGATAGGGGCAAGCGCAGAAGCACGGAGGGATTTGGGGGATCTCTCCCAAGCCAAGGTAACCCTGGGATAAGCCTTCGGCTACGCCCAGGATGCTCAGACCAAGCCCAGGATAACCCCCGGGATAAGGGGTGAACGAGGGGCACGGAGGGATTCAAGGAATACCAGCGGTCTCGAATAAGCCCAGGATAAAAACCTGGGGGCATGGAGAGGATGAACCAAGAATAAGCCAACAGCTGCTTTCCCGCTTATGTACCTCACCACATGCTTCTGCATAATGCTAGGCTAAGCGCTTCGTGGCTTGTTCCAGGCTTAACCTTTGCTTGGCCAATATATATCCATCCAAGGCTTATCAGCAGCATTGCGAGAAGCAAGTCTGCCCCCTCCAACCGCGCCCCCTAGCACATTAATTTATGCAACAGCAGCTTGGCCCACCAGAAAACCCAATTGCATGATCTTAGCCTGACAAGAAACATCAACTATGGACCTATGAAGTTACGTACCGAAACCCATGCCCTCGCCCAGTCTGAGGCTAAGCCCCGCACTTTGAGCTCGTCGCGGATGTAAACATAATGCGCAGAAAGCCATTGGAAGCACTCCATGATAGCTATTGGGGTGGTTGTGCCAGTTTGCGTCACGTCCTGTGTAATCTCAAAACAAGATGCAGCATGATATGGAATCTGCTCTAGAGCTTAAAGGAAATCTCACCAGTGTAGCGGCTGTCTTCCACAAACGCACACACTTTGAGCAACCGCTGGCGACCAAGGAGAGTTGAATCACGTTGCTACACAAATCCCATTCAATTGGCACTGGCTGTGTGTCAAACGTTTTAGCACCCAAATGGTGAAGTGGCCTTGACTGGATGTTGCTGAGCTCTGGGCCATGAGATCCAGAGCCAGCTGTTCACGCAAGCCATCGTGCTGCAGCGGTTTCTAGAAAACACGCAGAGGGAGGGCGCCAGTTCAAGCAGAACGCCCTCTAGTTGTATTCCCTAACGTACTTTATGAATCAAACAGTCAGCATTAACCTAACAAGCGAGCAATTCAGCCTCATCTTGAACAAGCATGGAGCTACAACCGCAAGTTGTAGGCTGAGCGGCTCCGTGCTATCATTTCAAGCTGGTCTAGTGTAGTGCATGCTCACTTGGGCTCGTAGGATGTTCCCGACATCTATTTGGGAAGTGAAGTTTCAGATAATTTCTTTCTACATCTTTCTACATATCTCAAGGTGTTAACATACAAATTCACATAGGAGGACCTAGCACAGGCTAGAAAAACAAAAGTGGCTCCTTCAAGCCTTTCAATGCTCATCCTACATGATCATCATGCAGCCTCAGCAACGACAAACATCTTTAGTAAGCGCGGCCGCCCCTCTTCAAGATGCCCAAATGAAAGGAGGGAAACGAGAGATAGAAATCAAACTCTGCGACGCAAAGCAAATGCTAAAGGCGGGCGTCTGAAGCAACACACAGTCATGTGGGTAGTTTCACCTCTTACGCCCAACAGTCTACAGTGCCTAATACATGGAACCCTCACACGGGCAACCAATCTCTGGAAACACCCATGTCTTTCTCCTGAGTTTACCAGCAGCTCAGACTCAAGCAAGAAGCCAAAGAAAAAAAGCCAATGCAAAATCCACAGGCGAGAAGTACGCTGGAAAGAATTTCAAATGCCTCTCTAGGCTAAACAACGTATCCTCATGCTCATCAGGTTTTTTGTTGAATTTCAGAGATGAATGAGTCACTAATGCCAGCACAAGGAAACCAGATGGGGAACTCAAACACTATGGGTTCCTTGAAAACAGATACGATGTGCCTTTTCTGAACAGCTCGTTATGCTAGCTTTGCCATCGTCGGCCTACACGAACTTGGTCATCAGACTCTGAAAGCTCTCTTCCATCGGGATACACCTTATCAATATCTCAATGCATCTCCAGTTTCTTGAAGCATTCCTTTTGCTCAAATGTCGGTTGCAAAGCCGGTTGAAACTCCTCTCTCGCCAGCCATCGCCGCATTACCTGATCCAAGGATCGGGAAATGTTTATTTTCGTGAAGTTCACTGGAAGCTGAATGAATTCATGGGCAAATGAAAACCACGTGAGCGAATCCGCTTCCTTCTTGTGAGCAAGTGTCCGGACTACCAAGAGATATAACCCTAGTCTAATATGGCAGGCTCCATTTTGTTTTCCACTATCCCAATATCCCCAATACAATATGTTTCATGTCATCGAGAACTGCAGGCTGCTCCTAGGGTTTCGGGTCCTGACAGATGAAGCTAAGCCCAATTTCATGTAAAAAACATTTGTCGTTGTGCCAACTCTTGATGTTCAAGCAAAATCTCTCCACCGGACTTGAAGGTAAAGGCGTCTGCAAGACTGAACTTCCTAAAGCCACAGTACTCAAGTGTGCTACGTACTCTCATGCTTCATTGGGAATGTGGGGATGGGTGATGGGGACGAGTACAAGTATTGTTCTTCGGCCCTCAGGCTGTCGCTCCACGGCCTTCGATTTATAGCCCCCTCCCCTCAAGGTCTTTATGTTAGGATCCCTGTTATGATCCCTATTAAGGGGAGGGGGTTTAGTAAGCACGGCTCTACATTAGGCGTGACATGGCTACACGACCAACATTGGAACCGAATCATGCATTTGCATTCCATATATGTATATTTTACATACATGCAAATACAAACATCAATGTTCACATAAATACCAAACGAATGTATGCATATATATATATAGAAGCAGGTTTGCTAAAGGCTTCCTTTGCGAAACCTGCATTGGTAGCAAATCCCTCTATACTTAACATCACCGAAACTCCAGGGCCTTCTCTTGAAATCCAACCCGTCTGCCTTCAATAGCTAGGACAAAGTCATTGACGTCACCAGATGATCATGTGTAAAGCTTTGACAAACAGCAGGGAAGGAATGAAGGAAAGTGAGAGAATCAACAAACTACCCAGCTGTATGAGCCGCTGTGCAACCAACTGCAAGCAGGCTGAACTGCACCATGTACATTCCTTTCATGTTCGCAAGCCAAGTGCGAGGCCCATCAACTCGGAGACGCTCTTTACGCGGTGGAAATTGATGTGCCCAGAGGTCTTGCGATGCGTGAGTAGTGCAAAAAGGGCTTTGCAGTTCATGGTCTTGAAGTATGGAGTGAGTACTGTGTAGAAGCCTCGATAAGCAGGATACTACTATATCAACGCTTTCTTAATATGTAAGCCTCGACTCTACTTTCGACCTGGGTACGGTAACTGCTGTGCTTCTGGTGCAGAATAAATATGTTTCCTACACAAAAAGAAGACCTTCAACCCATGGAAGCCCGTTAACAAGGGAAATTGCATCTTTAATTCCAACGTCGAATTTCTGATTTCCGGCCACATAATGCTGTCTGAGTTTGACTGGGATTCTCACTGCAAGCATCAACAGGTGCAACAAGAACATTGGAATTGTCCATTGAATTGCAGGGAGTCCAATTTTTTGCATCTCATCTGGCAGCATTTGACAGAAACACTTCTCGTTAACTCCAGACAAACAAGCTTGGCAAGTTGGCTGCCTTGCATCGAAATGCCGTTCAACAATAGCTTGTAAGGCAGTACTTGCTCAATTCCTGAAGACTTGCTAGCGAAGAACCGCTCATGACTGGCACCTTTCAACATGCATGTCGAGCCGTTGCTAAAGTTTCGAGGGAAACAAGAGTTCGGCTCGATCCGAAACCGGTTCTGCCCTCCTGTAAGACACATGCCAGCTTGACGAACTTCTCCGGTCTTAGAACTCGTCGAATCTTCGTGACTTTCCCTGCAGTGCGCAAGTTGTTGACGAACGTAGTCCGGCCTACAGGCTTTCCTGCTTGCTTTGCGCGCATGATGACTGGAATTAGCCCCATAGCAAGAAAAGTCAGCGTAAGCCAAAGCGACTTGAGCATGTGGCTGGCTGTGGACAAACGAACAGCGGTAAAGTTACTGTAAGGCTGTAGGCCACTGAGGCAAAATCATGTCGTCAAGGCTATGTCACGACTTGTGCTCAAAGGCCTTGATCGTCTTGAAGGCTCAAGCGAATGTCAGGTTGCAAGCACGCAGTGCCGCCATGCCCAAAACAAGCAGGTTCAGAATTTGGTGTCAAGATGTAGCGCCCTTGCTGCCAGGTCACCATGACAGACCATACGCATACATGATTTGCTTACAAAGCTTCGCTGGCCAGCACTAGAGGTACGAAATCGGTCTAGCAGCGTCTAGCATAGAAGAAGTGGTGGACACCTGCACTAACCAAAAACATGACCATGAACAACTCCCAGGAGCATGAAGACAGACATGAAATGATGGGCATCAGTTTGTAAATTTTGATCAGCACTGCAAAGGTACCAACCGCTCAAGAGTTGATTCATTCATCTAAGGATTCGCACTGCAAACATCTACCGTGTGTATTTAATCCTGAAAGCTTTTGCTCCTTGTCAGGTCTAAGCCTAGAGGCCCTTATTCACCCTTTCCGAGGCTATCATGGAACTCCACAGAGACCCCTTTCAAACGGACGCCAAGTTGAGGGGAGGGAAATCCTTCATTTCCTCAGGGTTGGACAGCACAGCCACACCATGGTTGTCCCAAAGATGCTGCACACGAGGACTTTCCTGAATGCGCAGTTGCCAAAGCACTCATGGCGGGCTGCCAGATTTGGAAGCCCCAGACTCTGGGGTTTGGGGTTTGAGGGTTTTCGGGCCTCGCAGGGCTGCGCATGAAGAGTTCAAGTTTCAAGGTAGCGTGCGCGCGTGCGCAGTTTTTAATAGAAGACTTTACAACTTATCACAGCACTGTCATTTCATCACTTCCGCTTAATTAGTGTTTCTTGGTCATTGAACCAAACAACATCAAGCAACCCTCTCTTCTTTTCTGTAAAGCACGACGACTAGGAAATTACCATCTCACTATGTGAGGGACGAGGGTTATCCCTGTTCAGAGTGCTCACATAGCTAAAGGCTGTGCGAGAGAGACAGAGGCTCAGCAAATGGCACCAGAATTTCGTCAGACACCTTTGAAACTCACTGATAATATATTATAGTAGATTATAGAAAATCTTTAGTAGATTATAGTACATTCTAGTACACTCTACTTATTATATATCATAGTATATTATGTAGGTGTCAGGCCCCTTCATGTCGAAGAGAAGGCAAACCTTGGCTCCAAGGGTTCAAGATTTCAGCCTTGGAGATTTGAATTCTAAATGAGGTTAGGGATACATTGGGGGATATACTGACTATAAAGGGATAATATGGGGATTACATGGTAATAAGTCTACTTGTGGATTGTGCAAGGCAGGGCGACTTCTCCTTGCTTGTTCATGCTATGAGCCTTGGCAAGATCCGGAAGTGCCAGCTGGACCTCTGCCGACTGAGTGGACGACAATTTTTCAAGCCCTTGGGTGCTGTATTCGGTGACTTGACCACGAAACATGGAATGGCAGAATTGTTGGGAGCTGTACCCTGCATGGGTTTTTGGCAACACGACGACATGTCTCAAGCCAGCAGACAATCACAAACTCCGAGACATGTTTTATTTCCAAAGTACCGATGTCGAAGCCGTATCCACTGGAAGTGCTACACATCGCAAGCGACGCAAGCGACAGCTTCCACCCACAAGTAGGCCTTGTGGTGCTCTCCTTTTCGCTGAGCTCTGCTAGTGTGCCGAATTTTGCAGAAGCAGTAAACCTCACACCTTACTTCTATGGCTGCCTAGGCACAATCCCGTGAACACTTGAACTGCGCTGCAGAGGATGTCAAACTCCAAACTCAACGAAGCGTGCCATCCTGAAGTTAGGCTCCCAGCTAGGAGGATGCAAGAGAGGAAATAGCACACGAGGCCGAAAAAGAAGAACCTGAATTACTGGTGCCATGTTGAAAATGCAAATGCCATCAGCACGGCCACTGGACGCCACATTCGGAATCATCTTTTGAAAAGGGTTGCTGAATTTCAAGGGAGAGGGCATAATGAACAGGAGACTTGTTCATGTTTGGATCGACATGGCCGTTGCAAGGAGGCAGTTCTTTCTCGGTGAGGCCTGAAGTCATGTCACTTCAAAGTTTGGCATGTTGGAGCCGGATGGCACTTCAACTGCGACAATCAGACACTTTAAGCCTCAACTCCGGCCACACTCCTGCTAGTCAGCAATTCGTAGCTCCGAATCTCGACGTTGACAACCTAGTCAGGGGTCCCGGGACAGCATGAGCGACAAGCGTAGCAAAGTCTTCTTGCTATGAGAATTGGTGGAATCGAGGATTGAAGTCGTGGAAGCTTGAATGTGCTCGGAGCTCCCACCTGCATTTTATCTTCTTTGCCTGCATGGGGTCCATACATACCAACATCTACGGTTAGGAGGAGCGTTGAAATTGTGACTGCCATCTTCTTGCAGCACTAGAGGGTCTTGAAGTGCTTCTGTTGAACCAGATGTGCCTTGCACAAATGAGGACCTGAAACAAGATGTTATGCGCACAGTAACTCCTGCACCCTGAAGCGTAACCATCTCTCAAGAGAAGAACTATCTGTCCACCTCCGGTTGGCATAGGAGACAAATCTCCAAAAGCATTGACTGCTCTGCAACAATCCTGAAGGAACGCGATCTGGATTCATGTCCGCGTGACATCTCCATCGTACGTCTCGCAACTTCCTTGGGGCCACAGGCTGGTAGTGCAGAGGTTTTTGTGAGTCTTCTCTCCAAAGCCTGCCGTGAATGTTCGAAAAAGCGGCCGTGGAACTATCCCTCGGAGAAGGTTCCGGCTTGGAGGAGTTCGAACCGGCTTGGTTAGCAGGGAGCCGGGGGGCTTCTCACATCCCCTAAATTAAGGCGGGGTAATGTTGTAAGAACGTCTCCAGCCTTTGACAGCGGACTCAACGTCGGGGTTTGCGGGCTGCTGAAGGAACTCTGGCAATCGTAATCAGGCTCTTCTAGTAGAAAAGCCGACAGTCTTTCAAAGCTGTAAGCCTTTGGGGATACCAACTTTGAAATTTACAATTCCAACCAAGCCCGGCGTCCAATACCTCGACAGCATTCTCCACATGGCTGGTATCCTGCAGTTGGCTACTACTGGCGCTGACGATTGTGGGCTTGTGGCTTTTCTTGCTCCGTCAAGGTCACTTCTACAACTAGTCATACAACACGAGTCACCCGCATTCACTAGAATGCTCTGTTGCTCGTACTCCTTCTGCTATGCTAATGTGCTACTGCTGCTTCTCCGATGCTACTGATACTGCTGCACCTCTAGACAACTAATTCCTCATGCTGCTGCTTCTGGTAGTGTAGTTCTGCTGCTGCTAAATCAACAACCACCGCCACAATGACAATGGCAATAAGAATTGCGTCTTATGCCTACCATCATCACTAGCAGCATCATTCCTGCAAACACCCTGCCGCTTCGTTCTGAAGAAATAGTGTTTAGCTTAGGATCGCTCAAGCAATGGCACAAAACAAGCTGCCTAGGGATGAACATGCCCCTTGTACCCCAAAGATCTTTCTCGTGCAGCTTCTAATTTTCAGAAATCATAAACAAAGGTCAAAACATGATGATCTAGCCGTGTCTAATTTGGCCAGCATTTCCCACAGCCCTGCCAGATTAGCGACGAAGTCTGACATCCTGACCCAAAGGCTGAAAAAGCGGCCATCAGGCCCATGAGTGTCAAACACAAGCACAGTCTAACAGGCTCTCTATACCAAACTCTACAGCCGCTCGCTCAACACGCAAGATCCCACGACCTCAACACATACTTGGCCAAAGTTCTTCCTACTACGATGCTGCTGTGCCAACTCTGAAGGCCAGGAAATGCAAGAATACTGACTTCGACCAAGTCATTGTGGGGCTCCTGAACCACAAATGCGGATGCATCCAGCTTTCATGTTTGACGCACCCCCTAAATAACAGCGAGCGCTGGGAGTGTACCCTCGAGTTATCACTGCTACCACCAGCTGCAAGCTGCAAACATCTCATTGTCAACATAACCTTCAGGTGGACAGTCCTGTCCCCGAAGCGCATGGCCTGGGCCCCACATGGTGCACCTGGCAGCAAAACGTGGGCCAGGCTTTGAACACTGAGCTTGAGAAGCTGAGTTGAGTTCAAAAAAGGGCTGTGCAATCATTGGAGAGAGCGTCTCTGAGGGGTTAGCTCGACGTGTGGGGACAATGCCAAAGTGGCGCTCTAGCTTGTCATCTTCATGGCACAGGCTTCCTTTGCTACTTTTACCCGAACAGCTTTGGTCGCCACTGCTATGCATAGGGATGCTTGCAGCGGTCAAACAGGCAGCAGCACATTGTGCTCACCACAACGACGAGCAAGTGGGCGCCTGGTCCCAATGCTCAAGTGCTAAATATCAGCTAAAGGTGCATTCTTGCTGGCCATACCGGTTGAAGGGGGAAATATGCACACCCAAGCCACACCTTGCCGCCTGGAACTATTGTACACCAGTTTTCATCATCGAGCACTAGTCCCTCCAGCTGCCGGGGCCTAGTGCGACAGCTGCCGAAAGCAGGTAGCCTTGCGCAAGCCACAGGACTTTGGGCTAAGGCCCCAGGGTAATTCTTGAACTTGACTCTGCTGATTTAAGCCCTGACCTAGAGGCATCTGGGCTTTCCAGGCCTTGAGGCAAGAAAAGGGCACACCGCAAAACCAGCTGTCCAGAAATGCATGGAGATGCAGCGGGCCATGATGCTTTGTAGTTTACAGGATTAACCACTCCATGTAGTTTCTCAAGCTGATTCATACGATTCATGCCCCTGTAGCTCAAGAACTCATTTGGAGTACAGCATCTCAAGTTCATGCGATTCAGAATCGCATAGTCCCATCTCTTAGAAATCAACGCAAGTGCTGTTGGCTGTTGGAAGGACATGAGCCTTTTGAGAACAATAGCACTGGCTGTCAAGTTCTACGGGTCAGTGCTCAGCCCAGACTTGCAAATCGCAAACCCCTTGCCAGACTTTCAACCACATTTCCAAAACTGCAGCTACATGCCGTAGATGCTGAGTCAACAATCTGGGAACATTCTGAGAACATTATCAACAATTTACATGTCTTTTCCATACTCAAGCATTGCCATCCCACAGAGCGCAACGACATCCTAAAGCTCGGAAGCCATTGTAAATCACTCTCACCATGTCTGATCTCACCACGCTATGATCAAGGCCATTCTCCTCAAGTTCATCCTTCTGCTTTCTGTTGCGTGTGGCTAGAGCACGAACTTTCGACATCCGCGGCGGTAGGAGTCGTCGCACTTTTTGCACCTGAACATCATGCTTGAAGACCTCACATGCGCTTTCCTCCGCCTCTGTTTTTCTGGGTCTGCAGGCGCCAGTAAATTGCCGCTGGAAGAACACAGGAAGCACCAAAGTAGTGATGAATCCAAACCTCACCTTGGTGCTCCTGAAGTGCCAACATTACTCCTCGGAGTTGGTGTAACGTTGCACGAAGTTTGACAGTGCATCCTTCGGGTGGTACTCCTGCCAACTTGAATCAGGGATGCCCACCTGTGACTTCAGGGCGTGGGGCGTGGGCCAATGCTTCCAACTGCGCAGACCTGATGCGCTGGAGGATGAGATCTGCTGTTTCATCCTTCTTCCGGATGCCCTTCATTGCATGGGACTTGTCTGCCGAGCTTGCGCTGGTGCTTTGGGAACAGCTCACATTTTGGCCATCATCAGCCTTCTCGACAGATTGCTTCACAAGTTCCCAATTGCTCTCTGAACCAGTTGTCTCCGCAGCCTGTGGCAGTTCAGCTGAGGTCGCTTGCACGCTTGCATGTCCGCGGCTTTGGGCCAATCACGCAAATCATGTCTGTCTGCAGCATGCGCGCATTCTTCCTCCTTGATCAGCTTGTCAGACATCTGAGTGGTAGAGGGCATGTGTGCTGCCGGGTCTCCACTGCGCGCAAACATGCGAACACAAGTCACGTAGCTGTGAAAGCTGTTGAGATGATCTCTGCTAGTGGCAACCTTTGGCTGATGAGGCGACCCTTTAATCATCTCCCGGCATTGAAACTTGCTGCGGTATAGGGTCTGAATCGGTGTCCAAAACCCCACAAGCTTCCCCTCACCATAGCCCAAAAAGTCCCCGGCCCATGTGTCCTAGCAAAGTTGCACGGCTGAAAGGTTGTTCACATTTGGCATGATGCACAGGTTGCCAAAAATGAGCACAGACAGAGAGGACAAGCACTTGCATCAAGCAATTCCTTGCAGAATTGAAATGCCCCCAAATTTGCTCTTTAGCGGCCAAGTGGTAACCGCATTAAATGGAAGTGGGGTAAGGTAGTACCGAATATCATATTAGCCAACAGGGAAAGCTGAGACTATTAATTCTTTTGTGAGCGCTGAGGCTGCTACCAATCTTCAGCAGTGGCTGAGAGGAAGGTACCTCGACCTGGAAGCAGCTTCTCATCCCCTTGGGAGTAGCAGAACATCGTGGGCTTGTCTTTGGGGATCCGTATACACGGGATCGCAGTATTAAGGGGCAGATCTTTCATGCACCGGTAGGATAATCTCAGATCAAGCCACCTGCCACCACACCTTCAACGGAAAGATTGCATGCCATCAAGCTCAGTTCTCCCACGATCACCCGCCGGCAATGAGTTGCAAACAAGCTTACGCTCCCTGATGCCTGGGGCCATCTTGTGGATGGTAGACCCCAAGCTCAGAGCTTGGTGAGCGCCGACCCCTCATAGGCCTGCATGGCGGTCGAAGCGAAGCCCGCCAGCAGGGCGGAGATGCTCCTGGCATGTTTGCAGAATCTCTTCCGGCTTGATACCGACTTTCCGGCTCAAGGCTCAAACTTTCATTATCCGCGAGTATCGCCTGCATTGCGTGAAGTAAGGCTTTCGGAACTAAGGATGTTCTGAGTCGGGCATGTCGGCACTTCCTGTTTACCCAGGTGGTCGCATGACTGTGGCCGAATTGGCCGTGCCTGCACTGGCACCTGGCATGTCCACCTTGAATTTCCAATGCAATGCAAGTTGCGAATGATTGCCAATGACAATGGTACCTGGACTTCCACAGATGAGGCTGACACTGACTATCTGTGTATGCTTGGCCAATATGCCGGTAGCTCCGCCTCCCTTGGAAGCCCATCCAAAATGCAATTTCACTTGGAGGAACTCCCATGTTGCCTTGTCAAGCAACGGCTCGATTGTTGTGGCCTCTTCCCCTTGCTGCATCTGTCGCAGGCCCTTCTGTGTTCCCCTTCCCTGGCGTCACAAAGCTTTAAGCTCGCCAGTGAGACGAGATACGATCGAACACCAGGAGATGGTAATCGAGTTCCATGTTTCGCACCTTCCGGATGCGTAGCCGACTTCTCGTGAATTAAGCTACAAGTCAGGGAAGATGGGCATCTCCAGTCACAACAGAAGTTCAGGCTGCCTCTACGCTCTGGAGGAACTGCTTCTACAAAAACGCTGCCATCTGAGGCCACTTCTCAGCAAGCTGTGCCAAGCCAAGAACAAAGGATTGGACAATTGACAACAAAGCCTAGGCTCCTCTCGCAGTCCAGCGAGATAGAACATGCTGTTTTTGAGGCGAAGGCTACACTTGATCTCGCCCGTCTTTACCTCAACATAATACCATGCCTGCTACAAACTGTGTTTTTTCCTGAAACTCCACCTGGGCCAGACTATGAGCCAGAGAATCTACAGGATTGTGACAGATCCACGATGTGTGAATAATCCACGCCGGGAACCTTTCAATCCCCTCTCCCAGTCTCCCTCTTTGAGAAACTCCAAAGGCGGCGTGGATTCCCTTTCATGCCTCGAGCGTATCTTTGTGGAACTCGGTCACCACGCTGGCCTTGTTAGCCTGTGGAGATTATGTACCCGCCTACCCCGAACCCCAGGATGAGTTTCTGTCCCACGGATGCCGGTGAGGTCAGTTCTGTTTCTTGGAATCGGCGTGTTACTGTGTGGCTGTCTATGTTGGGGAGCGTTATGCTGGAAAGTTGAATGTAAATAATCTCTTTGACGAAGGGGCCTGCAAAAACACGAGAAAACCACGCGTGACTGCCAAAATCCGAGCACAAGGCGTGCTTATCGCGTCCTGAAATACAGCAGGTGTTAAGTCAACAAGCGGCGCCTGGATCATGGTGCTGACCTATCTTGACCTTGCCAGGCAGCGGAACATGCTGGTTGAACACCTTCACAGCTGAAAGCGCACAGGACTACTTGAGTTGCATGATGCCTGTTTTTTCAGAAGGATCATGTAATGTGGAGACCTGAGCGGCACTTACCCAAGGATCCAGTCTGCCTTGCGGGGGGCGTTTTTTTTGAGTTTGGAGCTCCAGCTGGGTAGCTCCTTGTTGAACCAGGTAAGATGATATTCTTCTCAAAAGATACAGTAGCGAAGGAGGATACAATCTGACTCTGTAGTGATGACCATAGTATCCTGAATGAACTGCGACCCATCTTGGAATTTTGGCTGTGGTAGCCACTTGCACCTATTCAGATCTGAGTGTCTGACCGCCGTGCCCAAGACAGAGTGAAACTCAGCATGCAACTGCTATGAACATTGCATAATTGGCTATTTGGGGTTTCTCAGTCCATGGTTGGAATCCACGAGTTTTCATGATTCAGGAAGTTTGTTGAGAGGCCATGGCTATAGCAAGGATCACAAGCAACGGGAATCTTGCTGTGACAGTCCAGCACCCGCATTTTTACTCCAGTCATCCTGTTGCTCCAAGTTTAAGATGATTGTGTTTCATCGCAGTGTGCGAAAGTATCTGAAGAGTTGACGAGCTTGCTGAATGCAGCTTTTGTACTCAGACTTTGCTGAGCTCCACGGCGCGTGTGGCCGTTACATGGGGGTTGTTGCCCACCTCTCGTCTTGAGCCGATCAGTTGGTCCGGGGTCCAGGCTTGTTCCAAGGGAGCATAACGGGAACCCGACATAGTTCTTATTAGGCACACCGAGTGTGATCTGGAAGGAGCATGCTTGATCAAATCTTGAGGAGGCCAAGCGCATAAAATCAGACAGTAGCTATCAACTTTTTGCTGGGATTGAAGTCCACACTTAAAACAACATGGAATAGCGCAAGCTTTCTGGCTGCTCGCACTGCTGAAGTAACACGTTTTTTTCAGTGGAGCAAATCCCCGTAGTATGATAGGTTCAAATGCGTGTATGTGGGTTCTGTTTGTGGTTTGCGCGTTGGTTCTTTGCTCTGTGGTTCAGAGGCCTCTGTGATGGACTGTTTAGAAGCTCGGACACCAAAAAGGAATCTCCATGTTCAGTCCCAGCTTCGTCCAGGAACACCCCCGAGCCTTTACAAGGCCTCTCACATCCTCCCAGGATCTCCTTAAATGCATCTCCCGCTTCAAGCTTCTTGGAAAAGGTCTGCGTGAGGTCCCCAAGCATGTAGTGCTGTGTGGCTGTGGCATCAGCCGGATTTTGTACAAGGCAGCTGCCGCAGATCTCAGTGTCGGAGTGGCGCAGCATCTGGATTTTTGCCAGGATCCCATATTACTCAGAGGCTGTGAATCATTCATGAAGATAGACGAAGTCTGAGGTCAAACGCCTACAACATCTTACTTGCCTCTTGCTGATGAGAAATAGCTCCCTCGTCTTCTTCGTACAAATACTTTGAAAGTCCAAATTATCTCCTCCATAGTCGCCGCATAAACCCCATGTTGATCCCATAGCCCACTCGCTCATTCCCTACTAGGCAGAAGCAAGTTTTAGGGACCCTGGTTCACACGCAGTGCGGACGTGCACTGCCGCCGGTTCACGGTCGGATGTTAAGCGGGGCGTGATCCATGTGATGCAGCTACTTACTGGTGCTTAGTGACTTAGTGGTAGGGCAGCAAGAATGACCGCACAATGCATGGTGATCATAGAGATTCAATCCTCCACCTGCAGGGCCAGCAACCCAAACGGTCAAAGTCTAACCGCTTGACTTCTCATCTTAGCAGGGCGGAGTTTGCAAGTTTGGACCAAAGCACGAACACCCACTACTTTTCTCGCGTGATAGGTCTTTTCTCGTGTGTTTATGCCTATCTCACCATGGAAAGCACGTCAAGCAACTTCACACAGGCGAAGAACAACGCCTCCGTTTAGCGAGTGCTATTCAGTCACGGTTGCACCCATTCCCAGGTTAATCCCGTATTCCTAGACAAGCCTCCAAAACCCTGTGGATATCTGTGAATTATGACCTTTCCAACCCTCTTTTGTAGGCAAGTAACAAGTATAGGGAAGGTCATCCTTCCTTCCAGTTTGGGGCCCTTGGGATTTTGAAGCTGCCAGGTTCGGAGGCCCCGGAAACATCCGGTCGGCCCTGCATGATGGCTACACGGCCAAAGTATAGCTAACACGCATATCGGGAACCAGAGGGCACAAAGACAGGTTACCAGGCCAAGACGAATATTCATCGGCTTTGTTGTCTGCTGCTTCACAGCAATAATTGCAACACTTAGGCAACCAGGTATGACTGTAATGTCTGGAATCCTAGGTTTCAGTTCCCGGACAGTGGAAGACCTTACCAGGCCGCTTTCCAGGTCACCCAGCTGAGTCGCTATGAGCATGCTATGTGTGAAGCGGACTCGCAGTCCTTTTTGGGCTGTTAGACTCCAAGATTCGTCTGAATCTTCATTCCATGACAGATGCTATGCAATCATGATGAGCTTTTCCAATCGCATTCTTCAGCTCTTGAAGTTGTGTGTGTTAGCGTGCCACTAGCTTGAGGCTTGGGGTGTCAAGGCGCGCGTGCCTTGAACAGGGTTGGCGAACACGGTTTAGATTCTGAGTTTTAGTCATTGGGTATCACCCTACTGTGTGTACTCAGTTCAACCGATCTAAATTTGGATTAAGCTTGCCAGGGAGATGCGCCCAACAAAAAAAACAATTTTAGATGGATTCAGCCTTGTGACATGGGCTTGCGCGGAGTCATTCTACGTCTATCAGCTGATGACCTTGAGCGGCCTGGTTCTCAGGGGTTTGAAGGACGTTTCCCCAAAGCTTTGCCTGCCTCCAGATCCTGCAATTCTGCCTGAGACGATGCAATCAGCAAGCTTTGCGTGGATGCCCTACGAACCCCCAGGGTTGGCGACTTTTGAGCCGAACCTGTTTACTTCCCACACACTCCGACTTGGCAACTCGCTCTCGGCGTGCTTCCAAGATAGCAGCTTTGTTTGACTTGCTCTGAGGTTAGAATCGTCACCGCGCATACAACATTTTGCAACCCTCAGCCAAGAGACCAACATGCTCAGGCAAATGATATCTGGTTTGAAAGTCTGCATTTCCCGGACTGGAAACTTCCCATCATCCTGCACCCTAAGCTGTCTGGAAAGTCTAGCTGCAAGTCTGATGTTAAGCACATTCCCCGCAAAACCCTTAACTCCTTGGTTGTGTTGCCAGAACTCAGGCAACCAATTCATCATCTGGTCATCCCTACGCCTTCTTTAAGAGTTGAGTAAAGGTTCCTATGATTCCTAATTGCTGCTGCCCTTCGCCCTTCGCATGCACTAAATGTATGATTGAGTGGCAGCGCAACAATTACAACCTGCTAAAATCTTCAAATGTGTCACGGTCGGACCTGCAAGCGCCAGACGGCATTCTTATCAGAAGAGACTGAAGAACGCTGAGTCAACTCCGAATCACGCTACCTCAACTTAGTATTATGCAAACTCCAAACCTGAGCCAGCTTGCGAGCGCTGACAGCGGCTGAATCCTGCCGACCCGCGGCGGGCGAAGGCCCAGCGCGAGCAGTGTTGCCATGGCCGTTAGGGGGTGGTGGCTTTTGGATCTGAGAGATAGCTGATTGCAGAGTCAACAGCGAAACTATGGAAGAACCTCCGGCTTACGTCATAGGGTCTCTGGCGTGGGCATTTATAGCCATGGTGGGGTGAGAGGAGGTGGCACCTGTATCTTACCTACCCTTTACCATTGCTTTAGGCGCAAGGCTGGGAGCCTTGCTGTCAAACTACAAAGACGTATTGACGTTCAGGCTTTAGTTCTCCTAGGGAAATGCACGTGAAAAAATGCATCCCAGGCCGTGGACCCGATAGCTTTGCTCACCACCCCCACTCCCGTGCTGCTAGGGGGATATCAACCGAATCATGCAAGGTCCTTTGCTCCCTTCGCAATCGCTCCGTTTCCAAAATGCTGGAAAGGGCTCCCGTGCCACTGACACCATACTCATTAGAAACCAAACGTCAAGGCCGCTCATGTCCTGAGCAAGGACTACCAGATGATTCCTTCAGCTATGCGAAGGCTTGCAACCAGAATTTCGGCGTCAGCAAGCAGGAGTAGTCTACCTTCTCGACCTGGGCATCAAGCTTGGACGACTGAAGCGAGGCGCAGGACCCCGAAAGGCCACTAAGTCACCAGATCACAAGATGCTCAAGTGAATTGGAGCAGTGACCTGGACTGTGCTGCGCAAACAACCTACAGCAAAGTGTCAGACTCTTTAAAAAATCCTATCGCCACATCTTGTTCGTGGCCATGTGGTATGCATAACACAGTGGTCCGAAAATGTGACCCTGAGAAATGCTGGACTGGCGGTGGGGTCCGTGTACTCGGCTGGTTGACAGAGCGCACCACTGACCCAAGCGCCGGGCCTTCTTGAAAGCTTCCAGGCCTGGCACACAAGCGCATCCAACTCATTGTCAGCCGCACAGCAGTGGAAGACAAGGCCTAATGTGTGAGATCGAGATTCTTTTCCACGGGCTTCTTGCAAACGAACTCGTTCTCAAATTCCAACTATACTATGGCACGCTGCCCGACCTTACGATCTCAAACCACACTACTTGTGTGACCATGAACTGGCTGTTGGAATGTATCCACACGAAGGACTCTCAAAGTGCTGTTTTCAGGCGTGAAAGTCACCCGAACAATTGTTGCCCGACGGTTCTCTGGTCCCTTTCTACGTGCCGCAACAGATGCAGGGGCAGGCTCAGCAAATGCATGCCAAATTATCACGTCGTTCAAAGCAACTTCGGCCTTGGGTTCTTAAGCTTGTGGCACCAGTTTAATATAGTTCTTGGCAAACATACGCCTTGGCTGCAAACATTTGCCGGACTCTCTCTAGCTTCTTTCACATGCATGCCAGCTCTGGTATGATTGCCAAAGGGTTTGGAAAACATTGTTGGACCCAAAATGGGACTTCCATGCTCTTGTCGCTATTGATGCCCTTCGAAACTTCCCGGCTATGTGTTGTGAAGGCTTTCAGACATCGGAAAGGTCTTAACGGGATTTGGGCAGGAACCTATTTGGAGCTCCATGCTGTTGCTCCGCATAAAATGCATGTGTCAAGACTTTCAGAGGCCCGATCAGATCCACATTCGGAAACATCTTCGAGCAACTTATTTCGAATCAGCCCACAAGCTCCCATAAGCCAAAAAATTCCCAACGCTCACCGCTGCCAAGCTGCTGCGCTCTCCACGATTGCGACTGCATTTGGAGCAGGTGCACCTTTGGGCATATTTATGTATCTGCCGTTGCGATAACCTTGTTGAACTCAAAACGAGTGGTTCGTGGTACCAAGTTTGGAAGCAGTGGCTTTGCGAACAAACTTTTCATTGTCAAACTTGCGCGCCCTTTTTGCGCAAACTTGTTGGGCTTGTCCGCATACCTGAGGACGCGTGCTACTCAATGATTCGCAAAAGTTGGTGCGTTCACAGCCAAATATTTGGTTGTATGGAAGCGCTAGCCTCCATACTTCCTGAACTTTTCGTCCTCCATGTAATTGTACCTTAACGGATGACGCAAATTCATGCATCGGTTTCGAAAGTTTTCCCACTGCAGATGGCGCAGGGCACTGCGTGGTTCTGCTCGGTAACAATCGCGTGAGCTTATGTACGCGCATTGGGCACAGGAGTACGACACATGCACGCTAAAACTCTTCATGCAATTCAGCCAACCGTAGGTATGTGGCGCAAGACACGTATGCAACTCATTTATGAAGCTTGTTGGGAACTCTAGAACTGTTAGGATGACAACGTAGAAAATTTGGATTATACCCACACTTAGCAAATGTATAAACACGCCTCAGACACCAAGAATTATGCGGTTATCGTGGGCCCAATTGTGGTATTTCGCACTTTCCAAACTAGCACTTGATGGCTATTATGTGCCACGCTGCTTTGACAGAAGTCCACTAGTTTGGTGCTTGAACCAGCAGCATTTGCCATGCTTTGACAAGGGAATGCAAAACATGGACACACAACGGGCTGCACCATGGAGCGTATACGTATCGGGCTTCCTCTTCCAAGACATCCAAGTGAATGATTGCAGGACAATGCTGGAGAAAAAGCGTGGTCTGTTCAGAACAAATATTAGGCATCTGCGTGCAGACATTGGCGTGGACTTCCAAGTGTGATCCGCAATGTGGTCTGGATGCTTGCAACACTAAATTCTTAACCTCTCAAACCTGAATCGCCCGCAGGATACCTTCAATAACTTTGAACACCAAGCTGAACGGCCTACATGTCAAACCCAAATCCAAAAGAAGATGGTGTAGGCCCATGAGGGGGCTCTATGCGTATAGTGGGTGCCTGGCCAGCCTCTGTGCGCAAGGTTGCTGTGGAATGTTGACCAAGCATGTGTGGGCTTTTCACCGTGCTTTGGTTCAGCCCTTTGGGGCTCTTTCATTCTTACTACTGCTACTACTACCACTACTGTTACTACCACTACTGTTACTACCACTACCACCACCACTACCACCACTATTACCACTGCTGCTGCTGCTGCTGCTACAGCTGCTGCTACTACTGCCATAACTACTACTACTACTACTACTACTTCTACTACTACTACCACCGCCGCCCTACTCGTACAACCACAGCAACCGCCACTACCACTGCCACCGCCGCTACCAAAAGAAATGCAGCTAGTACTGCTGTTACGACAACAATAAGCACTTCTACCACCACCTCTGCTGCTGCTGCTGCTGCTGTTGCCAGTACTACGACTACCTCGAGACGGCAGCAGTAAACTACGACGCTTGCTGGTCTTGCAGCGAAGGGTGGGCTTTTGGAATTGGGTGTACTGATAAGGTTGAAGTGCGAATTGGTGTTGTTTATTTTCGTTAACTCAGTGCAAAATTAGTTACCACCTTTGCCGCTACTACACACTCCAAGCCTAAACCCTAAACCAGCATGATGCCTGCTAACCGCACTCTAAAACTCTCAAATCCTGAGCCTTAAGCTCATTTTTTTGTTCTTTTGTTTTTGTTACCGTAGCCATGAACTGTATTTGTGTCCTTCTTTTTGCGATTATGGTTGTCATTATCATTAGCAGTATCAAAACCAATAATACGTTTATGATCCTTGTTGTTAGAACGATCCAGGTTCTGGAGCTGCGCTGAAAATCCTAAACTTAGGGGTTTCTAGTGCCCACAGCAAAGGACACCCATCTGTAAAGAAGATGTGGATTCCCATTAAAGCAAGTGATGGTTGGAAGATCTGTCCTTTTAGGCAAACAGAATGCCCATATGCTTCTACCTTTATTTGAGGTAAGCTGGTGCGAGGGGGCTGGGGGCGGTGCAGCTCCCTCCCCTTTGCAAAGACGATAAGGGCTTTTGAGAAGGTGGGGGAGTGCCGCGTCCCTGGATTGAAAAACGTATGATGATCTGTTGGAGATCACCGGACCACGGGAGCAGAAGACCAGGGGTCCACGCGACCCCAAGAGGACGAGAAAACCACGAGAGCACCGGATCAGAGAACCACGCCAAGGATCAGGGGACCAAAGGGTCACGTGACCAGAGGACCAGGGGATCATGAAACCGCAACCCATCCCCCAAATCCCAAGCTCCTGAAACCTTTGGATCCGGAGTCCACATCCTGGAAACAACTTCTGTTGAAATCCTCACACAACATCTTGAACACACAGGCCTTCCACGCCGTATGTAACCTGAGCACTTGAGCGAGAAAACCTCCTGGCACTACACTTGGATATACCCACATCCAAATCAAGTCCCAGCCGATGAGCCACCCCAGACCTTGATCACTTAGTGAATTGCTATTACTATCCTGATGCCTGGCAAACCCAGGGCTCCGCTGCAAACCAGGCGCTTACCGGCAGCGTAAAGCATGGCGGTGCTGTCCAGGCCAAACATTCGGTCCCAGATCTGACGTAGGGTTTTATGGTTGTGGGCCAAGAAACTTACAGATCTAGGACACACTTGAACATAAAATTGTGACTGCCTGACATGAATTCTTTCCGAAAATCCCATGAAGTGTGTTCTGAAATAATTCTGAAAAAACAATCAACTAGGATCTCGAGATAGACAAGTGCACATTCCCTTTCGCCCACAACATGAACCTCTTTGCCGCAAGCAACACATGATCCCTGCTTGTAACTTACTTTTGTGTTGGAAACATACTTCACTGGTGTGAACGGAAGGTTGATGTTCAGGATAAGGGACCAAAAGGCGTGCCTGTGCCTCTCTACATAACAGTCATACAGGAGGTTCAACATGGCCTCATCTAAGCTGCAGGGATGTGAGAAGAAAGGCTGTGGAAGCCTTAGTGTTGCATTTTGGCGATTCAGTATCCGAAGTGTTTCTGAAACTTCGCAAATCACCATTACTTCGCACCCAGGTCTCCAGACAGTCTGCAAACCAAAACCTGCAACTTCGAACCTAAAGCTTGATATTCTGAACCCTGATTGCTGGCCACACCTAGACTTCAAGCTTGTCAATCTGAAGCCGATTTTCATCAAAAGCTTGGCTCTTGTCCGACTGCTACAAGCACTTTTATCGCGGACACCAACAAAATTCCTGAAGTGTTCGACTCCGTGCTTGTACTCGGAGGTCTGGTGTGTAACAGCTGTTGGGATCTCACCGCCTCATTGAATTCATCGTTCAGACCTCTCTATGAACAACGTTGTAGTGTTGCGATAATGCTAGGATGAGCAATTCAAGTTATCGGCAATGCCGTGCAAGCCTTCTCTTCAATTTTGCATTGGGGTTCCACGCTAGGCGGTAGGTACCTTTTACGATCAACCTTCCTTGAGAAAGTCAGATTGCGTTTTGCAGTAGCTGTAGAGGTCTGGCTCTTTCAGTGGAGATTGCGGTGGGCAATCTTGAGCTGGTCCCACTGCGAAGTCGGAGCAAGATGCGCTTCTTGGCAACTCCAAGCTGATACCAGCAAACAGTGAAGTGAAAGCCCTCAATCATACAGAAGCTTCCATTTTGTCCATTCCCTGCAAACTACCATTACCCACAGGGTCCATGTAGCTATATGGTATATACTTGGGCGTTAAAGTAGCTATACGGGAACCCCTTTGGGCCCCAAGCATATACCATATACCTACATGGACCCTTTGGGTTAAGGAAACCTCCAGGTCAAATCCACAGCTTTAGTCAGGGCTTGCCTTCACGAAGAAGCCGGTGTGGTATGGCTTGCCCACCTGAGAAGTTGGAAGCTGAGAGGCAATTACCAGAAGAGGCTGTGTACCATAATATACCATAACATAGGATATTTTTTTGTACTATAATATACCCATAATATACAATAATATATTATAACGAATTGTGCCACTCTGCTCTCTTCCTAGAAGTCATGTGCCAGACTCCCCTCCAACACCCTCAACCCGGACTACCCTCAGCTACGCTTCAGTCAGGCAATCAACCAATCAATCAATAACGTGTTTTGGGATGGAGAATTTCGCCATTGATGAACTGCATGCCCCCCAAACGACTTTGCAGACATGACTGCGGTAATTCTCTGTATCTCAACTTAAGACAACTCTGCTGGCAAACCAATAGCATCCCAACTAAGATTGCGGGTTTTCTGTTCCCGATGAAGCTATTTCAGTTGAAGAAGGGAGCTCCAGGTTAATGGGATCTTAGTTCCGAGTTGAGGCCTTCCCTGATGAAGCGATGAAGCGGAATGCTTCGCAAGATTTTCATCCTTGGATATTCCCAAAGTTAGGATACGGTATTCCCGAAGCCCTAGTCTGACCTTCCTAGATGCAGATTTGAAACAGGAGCCCATTCTACGTTAGAGACAATACTTGCAATATGAACCATCATCTGCCAGCAGCAACCTTTGAGCAGAAGAGAATACGACTCACTTGAGCAGCGTTTTTTCATGATTGCTCCATATCCGGGATTGTGGGATCCACAAAACTACTACTGCTCATATGAGCTATAATCTAAACTCCTAGTATCCCCTGAATCACCCCCTAGTAGTCCCCTAGATGATCCCCTATACAACCCCCTTTAAGGAGTTTAGACTATGGTACATATAGCATCCCAGTAGCAGCGCCCTCGGCATGGTGCAGGTAGTGCTGGAAAGACGTGTTGATGATCCTGGGCCAGGTACTGTCTATGAACTAAACCTGTCCCTAACCCTCACAATCTCAATCCCCCAAGCTTCGCAACGACTGTATTGATTCCAGGTCATGCCGTAGATGCCCAGTAACCTAAGTGTAATGGACTACTACCATCCGCATGTTTCTGGGCAATTCCGCTGATGCAGGATTTTCAGTTTGGATGCTGGCCGGCATACACAGTCTGTGTCGAGGTGTTCAGCTACCATGAGCTGGCAGAGTTAATGTAAGGAATTGCTTGAGCAATGACACCCTACCCTGGTTGATTTTGCTTAGAGGATGGAGAGCCTGTCTGCTGACAGGTTGGCAGCCACCCTCAAGGCTCGTGTTTGCAGCTCAGGCTAGAATTTTGAAGTCAAGAGGCACATTCATGGTTTTGAGTGCTTGTGACGACTCGGGATTTCGCGCCGCGGAAAACACAGCAACATGACGGAACCTTCGCAATGAAGACTTAAACGCAAGATGCAGCACACAAGTTTCGCACGGTCGGATGGAGGATCAAGCATGCACCTCCACAGCCAAGTGCTCTGCATGAGGTTACTGGAGACCATTGAGGCAATCTTTCCGAGGACTTTCTGACTGCTTGCAGTCATTGTAGTTTGCTGTAGAATGTAACAGTAATTGGACGAGGGAGGAGGAGCAGATGGTAGTGCAGGTAGTTATAATAGACTCAGTATGCTATATTTCGCAATTGAAACGCTGAGGCAGCGGCGGATGATGCGCATCTGGCCAAGCAAGCTCGTAGCCTCTGTTTGTGACTGCTGTAAAGAAATCAAAAGCTTTTGTCAAAATTACATGCGCGTTTCCTCAAGCAGGACCTGAAAAGAGGGGCCTTTCACAATTTTCTTTCCAAAGATCACAATGTGATGAAGGTCAGGGGTCCTCAAAGCAGGACCATGATTTTGGAATCGGCCAAATGCTTGTGGGACTGAAGCTTCAGGGATAGCAGCCTAATTGAGGGCCTGAACTTCAGGACTCTGTGTTCAGCAGGTATCTCGTGAGTTTGACTTTTCTCACTTCTAGGAGCAAGTAGATGCAAGAACTTAGGTGTATCAAGCAAGGCTCGATGCAAACACATGCAAGTTTTTAGCCGCAGGTGCCTAAGGCTTTCAGCGTTTTCTTTTTTGTGGACTTATCTCCATAAGCAGTCGACTATTAGACTGAAATCATGCATCGCCATTTAGGAAGCTTGCAGCTTTTGGGAAGTCAGGACGTGGATACTCTGCGCCAAGTGGACTCGGGTCCTGCCTGGCCCAAATTAACATGGAACTCACATAGGCTCCATTTTCAGGTTCCATGTTAGTTTGGGCCGGAGATCTCTTTTTTTGGGGGGCATTGACTTGCTGGCACCAACGCCTCTAAACCCTATTTTAAACCCTAGATAGCAGTTTCCATTTCATTTTCCATTACAACAATATAACATAACCCCAATATTCCACTTGGGATTGGGGTCAAGATGCCAACTCCCTCTTGGAGCCCTTGACTTCCCTTGCGGCACTGAGCAAGGACGGCACCGGAGTGAAGGTAGACGCCATATGCGTAGAACATGACGGCAAACATACCTTGGCAGAGCTATCGCCGTGTGTCGGCAGTCTTTGACACCAATGATAGGGACACTCATAGGAGTCTGGGAGGACTTCTGCAGGAGTCCATATTCAAGTGGCGACAAAACAACTCTAATGACCTAATATCGAGGTGCACCGTCAAAGCTAGTAAAGGATGCGGGCGCTGTCAGTTCATCTTGCCTGTGGTCCAGAGCTGAGCCTAGGTCATATTGGTTCAACGCCTGAAAGGATCAACCTTTATCGCTTTTGAGTTCTGTTGGATTTTGACAAGCACACATGAAAGTCCATTTGCTAGAGTGCCCATGTACATCTCGAATACGAAGAGCTGGAACAACGTTGGAGCGTGTTCACGAGGCATGAGCATAAAGTCTCGAGCTGAGATAGCTTCTGACCTAGTACTTTTTGCAGGCAAGGTACCAAAGAGAACGTCCATGTTGATCGGCAGGAAAATCTTGGCTGTGTTGGTTGGCACAGACATTGGAGTTTATCAAAATCGTGGATCGCCTGCTAGGGCCCTAAGAATTAGGACAATGACTATGTCATGTTGGAATGTGTTGGACGGCCCTCAGGTTTTCAGCTGTAGCAACCTGTCTAACAGAAGACCTCCGGTGTGGACTGAACCTGAATCTCAAAAGTCACAGCCTCGGTAAACGGGCGCCTCAGAACTTGGTCTGTCAATCTTTGATGCTTGCAGAACTCGACTTCGATTGCAAAGTAATTTCGATGTAAGCTGCCGTCTGGTACAACTCCAATCCTTGCTGAGGGTGTTGGCTTGGGAGCACCATCCTACTGCATAAGCATCCCGTCGCTTCAGCTCCACAATGCTTGCTGCCGCTCAACAATGAGCATCTGCAACATTGTGACTGGCCTTCTTTCCAAGAATATTCGCGGAAAAACCATTGCATGACACCCAGCGCAGAGGTCGGAAGAGGTGACTTGCCTTTTTGAGCATGTGTAAACGACTCAATGTAGAACAGCTTCTTGAGTTTGTGGACCACTGCTTTCCACGCCCGGGTCAACAACTTGTGTAGCTAGGGGGTGCTTCGAACACACAAATTAAAAAACATGCCAAGGAGGAGGGTCCTCTTCTGCAGCATGACATGTGCATACAGCAAAAACTCAAACCAAGCATGAGACCTTCCCGTTGAGCGTACAAGTGTGCCCACCGCGACCACGTGCAGATTCTGCGAAAGCGAGCCTTAAGCCTGCCATTTAGAAACTGCAATTCATGCCCCGCAACCGACAGCAGCATGGGGGCTGTTCGCATCAGCTGGTCCACTGCTTCGTCAGCAATGACCTCTAGTGGCGGCTCAAGTGCAGCTCTGACAGGCAGTTCCACTAGCTTGAATGAACAACCTCAAAAGGTCTGCAAAGCTGAGATGCTGCAGCTGCTGCCGCTGTTGCTAATTACTATCACTATTACTGTGGGTGGAAGAAACTTGCACCATTCTAAATAACCCAATAACTGTAATTACAATACTTGGGGCTCCTAAGTGGTGCAAGATATTGCATCCACCGTGCTACTCCTGCACTCCTACTGCTACTGCGACTTCCGCTACTATTGCGTCGTGCTGCTGCTGCTGCTGCCGCTGCGCTTGGTGTTTTTTTTCTTTTTTAACTTTTGCAAGCTGCGGTTGCAATGCGACGATTGCTGCTTGGATTTCAGCGTGTTTGCAAACGTAGATCGTGCGCTGGCAATCTTCTCTTGTCGCGAAGCGTTTTGCCTGTTGCTGAGACAACTCTGCTTCGGACGTGATGTTCAGCACTGCAAGCTTCCCTGAAAGCTACCTTCATCGAGTTGCGACGTGAGGACTTTTTTGGGGCCTGGCAAAGGATCAAAAGCCAAGCAAGAAACGTAACAAGACCATGACATATGTCTCTGCATGTCATAGTTGGATTTGGACGAACCTGCCGCTGGTGCCTGATGAGGGGTCGCTTGTACTCCGGAAAGCTTCTTCAAGTTCTGCATCTGTGAGGATCGGATCACAGGTTCTTCCCCCGGCAGAGGAAGACTGAGGGACAAGCCGAGAACGGAGTCGGATTGAAGAACCTCCGCAATCAGACTACTTCAGGGTCATCTATGGTTTGTGGGAGATGTTTCGTGTATCTTGTTCTGCGAAACGTGTAGCAGAACAAAACCTCTGTGGAAGTGCACATTCGCAATTGTAGCAGGCCATGCTTTTAGGGTGAACTTACATGAAGCAATGTCCTGAAGCACTCTGGAACACGACTCTGCGCGAAAGAATGGCGCCCGAGCCATATACGGTACTGCAAACGTGCAAACGTTTTGTTGTTCCTTCGCCGTCGCTGAGTCGGAGATGGAGAAAGCTTGAAAGCTGTAAGCTCCAAAGCAGGACGGCCGGACGAGAAGGTTGTAAAGTGCAGAACGCTGAAACCGGGTCTTGCCATACGCGCAGCTTGGAACGTAGCTCCAAACCGTTTGCATTGGACATGCTCACAGGACAGCGTAGTGCATTGCATTCTTGGCAATTTGTCCTAGGCTGTGAAAGCGTAAAACTTAGAAGGTGAAAAGCATAGCTGATACAACAGCAGGACCGCAACAACCTCAACCATCGTGTCCTGTTACAATCATAGTGTTCTAAATCCAAAGCCCTGCAAAAACAACACCGATCTATCCAGCCTGTGGTGGCTCTTGTGCTGCTTCCACATGGATGGAACCTGTGCAAAGTTGTTCTGCTAGCATCCTCCAACACCACCAGGGGATACCGGAGCAAATGCCCCAGCTTGAAGGGTTCCTTCACAACTCTAAGCCGGACATCCGTACACCTTGAACCCTGATCAGGACCCCTCGCCCCGTGGACCGTGGACAGGTGGACATGAAGGCACGGTAGCAACATGATTTTCTAAAAGTAAGCCTGGACTGTAAGCTTCCTTCGTTTTGAAAGTCTAAGCCCTTGAGCTGCATGCAGCTCAACGCCTTCGCTCTGAACCTGGCCAGGTACATTAGTGAAAATGCCCCCAAAGCCAAGGTTGTTTTCAGGCCTAGATAGTAAAGACTGGTTTACCTGAGGCTCCCAGGTAGTGACCCTGGTCATGCCAGGGAGTTGGTCGCAAGACCTAAATGCAGAAGCCATGGGGCGTCAAGTTGCTTGTGCCCTTTTGAGGTTCTTCTGCGTCCAGTACGGCTGCACGGGTAAGAACATCCGAAAGACTAAGCAACTGGAGCAATTCCTCAAAGTGTGCCGCACGATGACCTGAAATAGTCTCTGGGCGGAGGGTTATAGGTCCGCACGTACCCTGCTCTTAGCTTGCAGCACCACATCTTCGAAGTAGTGCTAGTGTAACCTAGGGCATCTGTAAGGATAATTCTTCCACTCACGACTCACTCTAATGAAGCTTCTCCAAGCCAGCTCCAAGTCCAATTTCCAAGACCCTGCTCTCGGAGTGAGGCGGCAGCATCAAGACGAGCGGAAACCAGGGTTGGGCCGGGGAAATGTTTAAACATTTCCACCCTGAACCTGCTCAGTGTCTAGACGCTACAAACCATTTAAATGTTTAAACGTCTAAACTCTATAAACCGTTTACATCACGAGGACCAACGATCATTGGGTGACTCCCCTAAACATATAGTGCACTATGTGATGGATAGTGCTACGTTTAAACCGTTTAAACTTGGACCATGGGCTCCGTTTAAACGTTTAAACGGTTTAAAGCACGAGGACCAAGGATCTCCCAGGGCCTCCCAGGCCTCCCAGGGCCTTCATTGGGGTTCCTAAAGTATTGCAGTTTCCAATATATGGGGTATATGGATTGGTGCAAAATTCTTCCACCCGCCGTTGTGCTGCCATTCTGACATCTTGGGAGTTCAAGTACCTACTGGTCCTGGCAAATACTGGCCTGCTACTTCAGAATAGTAAGATGCTCACGAGGGGTAAACCAGTCTTCCCTGTGGAGCCCAGACTGCGAAGCGCACAAAATTTGAAGATGAACCACTGAAACCTCTTCGCAAAGGCCTAGAACCCAATAAACCCAAAAGCACCCAATATACCCCGTTAACTCAATATACCTCCATATGCCCCAAACATAATCATACATTAGGGCCTCAAGACGGTGGATGTTGCGGCGTCCCTTCTGCTCGAAATCTTTAAACCTGTGCTACCCAGAAATTGTTTAAATCGTTTAAACGCGTGCTACCCAGAACATGTTTAAACGATTGAAAGGTATCCCAGCAGGCAATTGTTTACACATTGTTTAAACGATAATTCAACAAGAAATGTTTGGTGTTCAGTGACGATAGTTCAAGACCCTTCAGGCAGGCAATACGTTTAAGAAGAAGAGTAGCAACAGCACGAAACAAAGCCATTATCATGACGGCAGGACCACCTCGACCCTTAAGACAGCTTCAGTAGCCTCATGCCCGAGCAGGTGGTATAACCACCTCAGCAGTTGCTTTTTCGATGAAGATTATCTCAAGACTCCTCAGCGCAAATCCAAGGATCCTGGAGCAGAGAAATGATGCCCCCGCTAAGCACGGTGCCTTCGAAACACCAAAAGCCCGCCACATCCGTCTACTTCGGTACCCGTAGCCCCTATAAAACTACCCCCTTGAGCTGCAGCAAGAGACTCTGAGACGTCTCTAGACCGAGCCCTCTGCTCGAAGAAGTCGATGCCCACCAGCAGGCAAGCTGCGCATCCAAGGTGCCACCAAATGGACCTTGAAAGGGTTTCCAAGGTTCTGCATTTAGGGCTTGTCATTTCTTACGCTTCTACTGCTGAGGACGCCCGAACTACGGTACTTCCCGAGGGTAAAGGTTCTTATTCAGGCAAATGCCATCGACGGACCCCTCGCCAACCCCATGACTCAACTAGCAGTTGTGATGCTTTCTCAAGTTTAGTGCTGGTCTGCCACCTAAAGGACCGAGCTAACGCCTGCAGCAAGTATGAGAAGACAGTAGCTTTCGCGATTACCGGCCAAGTAACACTTGCAAGGTGATCAATTACTGCAGACTCAAAAAAACAAACCAATGACTTGTGTGCGTCTGTAATGAGGTCTGCTAGCACTCAGAGGGGAACTCCTGCCTAGACCCATTAGAAAACCCGACTACCTAAGCGCTTAGTACCAAGTGCCGAAGCCCATGAAGGCATCAAGTCTTGCACGGCCATGTGGACATGCTTGCGGCGTTCAATGTAGAATCTGAAGGTTGGGAACGCTGATGGCACGTGCCTCGCCACAGCTCATGCGGGATCCTGAACAAGCTCGCGAAATCTCCAATGCATCCCCTCACAACCCTCATAAAGTTTATAGTGCAACATACCTACAAACCCTGCTATAATTAATTCCCCACTATACTTGACCGCAATGATATCCGCCTGCCCCCAGCAGAAGGTTCGTGCCACCAAAGTTTCGATTTCATGTTTTACTTTGCATTTGATTCTCTATTATCGGGGTAATGTCCCTACAGACCCTAAACCCTAAAAGCTAGAAATCTGTCCATATATTTTCATAATCCTGATATACCCATAAGCTGTTACCCTAGGTCTCCCATGGAAGTCAGAAGCGATGTAACCCTGAACCAAACCCTAATGTGTCGTTAAAACCCTGGCCCACCTTCCGCCCCATCCGCAAAAGGCCTGGCTCTTGCCCTGCCAGGGAGGGTACTTCGATCGGGTTCATGAAGATTCTCTGGGATCTTGTACAGTTATCGTGGGGTTTCTCTAGGGATACATTGGGATGTATATAGGGCTCAGGGATTCGGGGAATTCCTGTACATCACGAGGTCTCAAGTTTAAGCAAATGAGACCGTCCAAACAACAGCTGAGATTGCATCAAGTCAGGACATTCACTTCACCACTACTGTAGAGAGACATTTCCAATGGCCGTAGGCGCAGGCAACCTCGGACTCAGCCCCAAACAGGGGGCCATGTGAGTGTTGCCCTGATTTTTTTCGCGCGGGGCTTCTTACCAGTAGTTGAGATCTTGATCTGGGATCTCAGTTCTTTTGGGGCGCACTCAAGGAACAACTGTTTTGAGACGCAATCATCTCAAGCTCGCGGCTTTGACAAAAAATGCCACGCTTCTTACCATGAGTGGCAAATAACCATACCAGGATTTGCTCTTCCAACTACATGATCTACCCGTTGCAGAAATGTGCCCAAGCAAACCCCATGAACTTGCGGATCACTGGCTTCTCCCAGCATCTCCTGAGTCCCACAGCAAAGACCTCGCTCAACCCAAAAATGCAAAGCGAAACCCGCAATCAAGGCTCTGAACCAAACTGGACTATGATGTGCAATGGGAGCCTAGAAGCCCTCCAGTAATTACTGCCTAGCTTCTGCAACTGAGTATTGTCGCTTCGGACAATGTGTTTTTCAATGCTTATAGCCCTAAAGCCTAGACCCCGGGCCGCAAAGTCTAGACACCAAGCCTCAGTCCACAAACCAAAACCTCATCAAGCAATTGTCTCAAGCGCTGCACCTCCCATGATAGGTCCTAAGCTGCAAGCCCTAAACAAATGCCTCGGCAGCCAAGTACAAGGACAAGGCCGGCAACATCGTGGAGAGGGAGATGCACTTGATGGTCAAGAGAATCTGAAGCATGCGTGAAGCTTAGTATACAGCATCTTTGGACTGAGTTTTTGAGGCACAGGGCGCCAGGACTCAGGGTAGTTCAACGTGATCATGGTAGTCATTACAACCACGATGGCAATCCCAGAAATGACTAAAACACCCGAGCAGACAATGGCAGCACTGACATTGTTTGAACAATTTCGGAGGAAGTCATACGTACTGCTTGTCAGGCGGCCTATGCGTTCATAAAGCAAGGACAAATTTCCAATCACACCTTGACAAAGCATCGTTTGAGGCTTTTCAATGCTTGCCTCAGTTTCATGGGTAGCCTTCGCCAAGGTCGGTTGCAGGTGCAACTGCAAATCTGAACATCCCAACCGTTTCTTGTCTGTTTCGGCATTTCTCTCGGCAATCGCCCCTGGTTTGCACCAATTGCCTTGGGATTCCTTGTGGGCAGAGTGGCAAACTCTACATATGGTAGTTTCCCTAAATAGGAGGACCCCAATATAGACCCCAAAATACTGTAGTCCTTATTATGGGGACCTCCAAAATGGTACCCAATCCGCAAAGCAGGGCTCTCTCACAGTCCCCGTACGTCGTAGGGTCCCCAAGGGCCCCCCAAGGCTGAGAAACCCCCATATCCTGAAACGTCTCCCATGCTCAGTTTGCTGATTGAGCTGCGCTTTTCGAAGCCCTGCATAAAAAGTCCTTTCCTAGCATCCCTCAAGACATCTCTCCACAAACCCTGCGCAAGTACCTCACATCATCTCAAAAGTACCGTCTGCACGGCTAAGTTAAACCAAAGACCTTGCTGTGCCATGGTTTTCCTGCAAGAAGGGCTATGCACACTTCACGTATGATCCTAAACCACGTTGTGATCCGCATTGGAGTGGCTTAATGTGAGCTCGGTTCTGCCTCCGTTCGCACGTGCTCAGGCTTCGGGAACTTCGGGTTGCACTTGTACTTCCAAATGTCGTAGCTAGGATTCCTGCGGTCCCGCGCTTCAGGAGTTCAGGTACAGGTATTAACCATTCTGGCTTACGAATGCTCTAGGAGTTTAGACGAAAGGCTCACCCCGAAAGAGGGCTTCGAAGGCTGTTCAGGGTAAAACCTGCTGTGCGTCGGGATCCTTTCAACACATAGGGCATAGGATAGGCAAGCTGACCACAAGACCAAGTTCGGAATGTTTTGGCCAAGCTTGGAGACTAAGACGATCATAGAGATCATGTCGGGTCTGAGTTGATAGCTCAGGGTGCTCTTCAAAGCGACCCAAGGATATGGGCCAATGATGAGGCTCTTGGCTCCGGCAGGGATCTGAGCACTGAACCTTTTCTTGGGAACATAACTTCGTCCTGTTGATGCAGGACTGCAAAACCAAGAGCCACCTGCATCCCCGAGCAAGGATACCTCCGAAAATCGTCCGCTAGGGCCGCTCAAAATTCATTGTTGCGCTCGCCAGCATTTGTATTCAACGTGCTGGCTGCAACCTTTCCGGAATCAAAGCTGAAGCGCCCTTCTTCAAAATAACAACCTTGGCAGTTGACCGTGAATGCTGTGCTTCATGAGCCATGTCTCAGGTCCAGAGGGTTTTGAAAGTAAGCGGTGGGAGTAGACCGGACACTGCAGCAACAAGAATATCATAATCATCATCAACACCACTGTGCCTACTGCCCTGGATGCAGCAGCAGTCCAGTACAGCTTGGCAAAGGCCAGTGCGGACATGGACAGGCATGACGTGAGACCAAGCACGGTGAGGATGACCCACATACCTTAGTCAATCGGCTCTTTTGGTTGAGTTTATCACGCATATGGCCCCTCAAAAACCGGGGAAGGCAGAACTCTGTTGCCTCTTGCATCCTATCATCCCATGAGAAGTACTCATGTGAGCGGAGCAGCATGTGCAGTTCCACACCAGACCCCTACACAGCCCTGTAGTGGAAACCCTCATCCGGAGAAAGATCTCACGTCCAAACAGAGACTAATTTTGCTTGAGCTTCACTGTTGAGCTTATAAGGCTATGGGGCTGAGGATTTGCTAAATCCCTCTGCTGATGATTCCATGAGCCTATCCCGAAAATTTGGGGCAATGACTTGATCGTCTTGCAATTGCAGTAGGTCTTCTTCATACACGTATCATCTAGTGTCCCCATGAGGTCGGGCATGAATTCTATAAGTGCAGCCGCCCCACCCGAAGCTTTTGATACGCATATGCAGCCAAGCAATTTCAACAGCCCTATGCCAATGCCATCCCTCTCTCTGCAAGGAACCCAATCATTTGCGTAAAGCAAGTACATCCTCAACCCAAACCCTCCCTCCTCTCGTCCCTTCGAAATACGTGAGCCCCAGACCTGAACTCCCAAACTTATTTAACTCCAAAACCCACATTCCGTCCACCGCAGCTCAAAGCCTAGAATCCTGAACCCCGGAGGATTCCTAAGGCCCTGCAGCCTCAAATCACACAAAACATCAAAATACCGAACATGAGCATCGAGGTGCCAAACAGGTTGGTGCCAAATGCAGAGGCGGCCTCGCAGATCATTGCAAGGACCTCAGGATATGAGGATTTCTCAGAATAGTGGGGGGTATCGTCAGGGATCCTGGAAGTAATATGGGGATTGCAAAGGCATGACGGGGTCGTTGTTAAGACTGCCATAGCCGTTCACATATCTTTGCAAGCCAAGGGTCCTTCAAGGAGCTCAGGTTCTTGTTTGTAACATTCAAACAGCCGCTAGGCGTCTTGTGAATACAGCCTTTTCATGCACGCTTGGGCTGAGGGACCCAGGATTTCAAAGGCCCGAATCTGGCAGGGCCCTCCTGGAGCAGTTTGAACATGAGTTTAGACATCTGTTTCCAAGGCTCCCTGTTCTATAACCCGATTTTTCACAGTTATGGGACTAGAAGGACCCCCCCCTCACACCACAAACATCTGACAATGTTGAGGAACACGCGTAGGGCAGCACCTCTGCCAGATTGCCTGATGAACATACCGATAGTCATTCACGAGCAGTGTTTCCTATGACACAGATGAAAGGCCTGACCAAACGAAACACGTTTTGAGGCAGCCAAGGCATAGCCAAGTCCGACTCATGTTCCAGTGCCTATGTAAAACTCAGATAAGCCAACCCATGGATTTCTTAGGAGTCTTGTTGCTGAGATGCCTCTGAGAAGTTTCTCGCCAAGTGAAGTCTCGCGCTCTTGCTGAAAAGGGCTTCCCGCAAGGGCCTAGAACCCTTGGTCAACTGTTTAGGCGATTTAATGTTGGGTAGATAATCATGAAATCTGCGAGTTTCGACTCCAGTTCGCAGACTCTGGGTTCAAGGAGGAGTCTATAGAAGTTCATGGTGGAAAGCTGAAGCAGCCGAACGCGTCGTGTTCAGAAGCGCTCGTAAGGATCCGTAAATCAAGTGCCTTGCCCCCGATGACTCTTTTACACAGATAGGGGCACCTCAACATCAAGTCTCACCTGGATTGCTTCTTGAATAGTAGACGGGAGCAGGAGACCATACTGTCCCATAATCCCCTGGGAGTGCTGCACTTCATGTTAAAATCATTTGCGACGAACTGCCTTCTTCCTCGCACTCAGCAAGTGCAGAAGAAATTGCCTGCCAAACCCGGAGCAAGACATCGTAGACCCTTCTTGTCACGGCCAAGATCTGCACCGAGCAGCAATGGAAGCTGCGACAAGGAAAACAAAGCGATGGGCAGTCCAACCCTCCACAACAACAGATCTTTGAGCCGAGGAAAAGTGAGCAAGGCTGAAACGTCACCAATTGTAGCGGATAGGAAGAATTCCCCCATTCGGAGGCGTTGGCATCCTGAATGAAATGTGATCTTGCGCTCAGCAGGAACTATCTATAGTCTATCGCTTGTGCACTGCTCATCCACTGATAGATCCTCCGCATCATCTCATGTCCCTGAACCCCTAATATGCTGAACCTGCCCTGCATCAACCTCTTATCCTGAACCCCAACCATTTCGACCCTGAACCCTTGCATCCTAATCCTTAAGCCCTGAAACCCTGAAGTGCATGGCTTTTTCTCCCACTTTGCAGCTACGCGCTCTTTGGCCGCGGGCTGCGCAGCGAAACGAGCAGGTGCAAAAAGCCGGCCTCCAGGATTGGGCATACTATGGATACTCAAAAAAGGTTTCTGTGTGTACTCTATATAATCATATATGTGCTATATAGGGATAATGTAGAATCAAATGGACCATGACATGGAAACTACTATATAAATGTATAGGGGGATAAGAAATCCCTCTAGTTTCCATTTTCTTTTCCATTATCCCAGTGTTACCTCAATATACTATATAAAATACTATTTTACCCTATAAAAAACCCCTATTGCAGGTCTTGAGTTCAACTCGCTTAGGATCTAGTTTAGGATTTCCGGGGCTTAAGTTGTAGAGGACCTAGAGCTGATGCGTAGACCAAGGTCAAAGGCATAGGAAGACGGTTCAGAGACCAGGCTTTGGGGAGAAGCTTTGGGAGTCATAGATCGCCTGGAGTGTTTCAAGAATCAAGAGATGTCCTGATGGCGGAGTTCGAGTTCAGTTGCAGGGTACATAGGTGTAGTGGCATTTCCAATGCTGAAGGCTTTTCTTGAGGCATGCCGCCTTGATGTCCACGCGTGTTTCGCTCCCAGCATTCATAAGTGCCACGCGACAAAATGTTTCATACACATCTGTGGCTTTCGGCATGCCAGTACGGTCGGAAAAGAGGAGAGAGCAGAGCAGGTCAGCTGCAAATGCAAAGTCTAAACACGAACCAGGCCAGAATCTCCAAACTCTGAGATCCAAAATTATACCACTTGAGTGTTTCGTATGGTTATCTTCAACCCTCGATGCTTTCAGTCTCTTTCAGCAGTGCCTATTGCAGAGAGAGTGTGAACTGGCCCGGAATCTGGAGGGAACTCCTCGTACAGGTCCTGTACCAGAATTCCCAAAGAGTAACTTCAGTCTCCAACCCGTAGAAGGGAAACAGATAAGATCCACAAATCCCAGACTGCAAACCCTCCCACACCCTGAAGTTACAACATCCTAGAACATTCAACACCAATGCTCTGGCCACTCTGTGAGACAGTTGCTCTTCTGAATAGGAAGGAGTATTGCATAACCAGCCTGCACGGTCAGCGAAGCCTTGGAAACTATGGGTTGCTGGTTGAGGTTCAACCGCTCTTAGGGTGATGCACTTTCTCGGGATGCGATTGTTGTACCTGGGGTGGGTGGAAAGGGCGTATTGCTTGGCTGGATTGAGCTTTTTCAATCGTCCACTCCGGAATTTTCCATTCTGGGGGCACGCCGGCGTGGATGATTGCATCCCGCACGATGGGGTTGTGTCGAAATGATGGAAACAACAATAATGCTGCCCCAAAGACCTCAACCGGAAACATTCAGTAGGACTCCCTCAACACTGGAACCTCTAACACCCCAACAGTCCGAGAATGCCATCTATTAATTATGAAGGTGTTTACCCCATCCAACACGCAAGCTCGGCAGTCACCCAACAACTAAGCACGGAATAAACGAATTCTCTATGGAGATGAGCATCGTGATCAACCTTGCGATTTCTTCATTTTCGGAAATTTTTCTCGTCATCTTGTCGCCGTTGCAGCTGATGGCCGCTACGATCATTTCTTTCATTTCCAAATCAACATGTGTAGGGTCCTGCGGATCCAGAGAAGGGCACAATTCAAAGAACACGTGCAAGCTTACTTGTCTCAAAGCTCTACCCCAAGTTCGGCACCTTAAGCCATATGGGCCGCCCCACAAGCAAATCCCCTGTGCCGCCAAGCTGCTGCGAGGGCCGCCAACAGCAAAAGCGTGGCCCAGGCGCGGCAAGTGGCTCCAGCCACGAGTGGAAGTCGCTCCTAAGCTATAAGGTTTATATAGGGATTTCATTGTAGGGAGACGATATAGGGTTTAGGGACATAATCACCAATTGGGCTATACAATTCCATGGAAACTACTATTTAGGGTTTCGGGACGTTGTACAGGGTTGATATAGGGATTATATGGGGATAACATAGGGCTCTAGGGATATCAATGGCAAATGGAAAACCAAGTTGAAACTACCATATTAACATGACAAATATATGTAAATATACATATATGACATATGGGTTGTAGAGCGGGTAGTATGGGGACATTACCTCCCTCCCGCCCATATTGGAGAATCAAATGGAAAAGAACATGGAGAATGAAATGGAAACTGGTGTAGGGCTTACTGAGTCAGAACATGTTGCTTACTCAGAAATGAAGGAAAGGATCCCTTCAGCAATCCCTTCATATCCCTTCATAGCCACAGAAAGAAGGAGCTAATAGAACTGTTCATGGACAAAATGCTCCTGTATGTTGAGAACCACACAGAGTAGCCCTCGGAAAGTGCTCTCTGAATGCGGCGCTCCACCAACAAAACTCCAAGCACGAAACTGCAATAGTCCGAAACACAAGTCTCAAACTCCAACCTTGCAACCCCCAGCAACAGGGCTCTAAACCCAAGAGCAGATGTGGATTTGGCCCAGGGTCTGAGGCCAAAAGAGCGGCCGATGCTGTTGAAGCTAAGGGAAAGGTAAACGCTGCCTCATTTTGTGGCTGGTCTGCAGAAAAAGCTCCGACTTGCAAAACGGTCAGCTTCTGCATGTAGAATGTTGGAGGGCATGAAGTTGTACGCCAGGTGTGTAAGTGTCCGCTCATAACAGCTCCCCCTGGCAGTTGCCAGAATCTCCTTGCGAGGTTGACGAGGTGGAAGCCAAGGGTGATGCTTTGAGCTGGAATTGCCTGTAAGACACACCTACACATGGCTAACACCCTATCGGGAAGCATGCTTGTCGAGCAACTGATGGAATACGGTCTACCGCAGCAAGCTTTCTCAAGACTTCTGTGTAGGAGACAAGTGGAACGGATGGAAACTGTCCTACTCCGCACGCGAAGTGCAGGCAAAGCCACGTAAGTTGGATGGAACGCTGGAATCCACAGCTTCCTCCTGCAGCAAGCCAAGCAGGAATCCGGAAATGAGTCCGGTAATTTCGATCGAGTTGGTGGCGCTCAGCTAAAGAAAAAGGACCCTTAGTTCTCTTTATGCAACGAATTCAACATGATATCAAGGCTAGGGGCAAACTGCGTTGTAAAGGTGCATGAAGGCTTCGCGGCCTTCGCGCTACAGTTAAAGCGCGTGCTATGGTTGCGCCGGAGGAATAGCAGTCTCAACTCGGCCACAGCAACAGAACGAACCAGTGAAAAGATGCAATGTAACATATCATCAGGACACTCATGCCAAATATTGAGCGGAGCATCAGAGAGCACATTTGAGACGAGTCCTACAAAGCCATGACGTGGAAACAGTCCAACGTGTGAGGGCGAGTGCGGACGTCACGTAGCACTTGCCTGGCTCATAATTTGCCCGGAAACTCTCAACAGTGCTTCTGGGATGGAAAAAAAATCAGTGAATTCGGTTTTTGCCCTGAATAAGGGACCTCAAAATAGACGCCCCCTCCAAATGCTACAATGTTTACCATAGAGACCCCCCCCACCCCACCGTAATGTACAATGTATGCCTCCTGCCATATTTGGAAACCGTTCCGGTAAACTACTATATAATCCAACTTTCGACTTTGTTATCCATGTTCTGTTCTATTTGATGTTCTGAAGTTGGGGGATAATATCCCCAAACTCAACACAGTAAGCCCTAAATCCTAATCCCTATATTACCCTTAGGGTCATTTTCTACGTGCAACCAATGTGTTGTCCTGGTGTAGAGCAGGAACAATGCCAAAAGGAAGCACCTGACCGTTTGTGGAATCTAGTGTGGTTGTTAGTAGGGAACTTGAATAAGGGAATAATCCCGACAAATATATATATATATATATATTGCCTATATGTTGTATTCCCTTCTTCCCTACTACTGTCCAGTAAGGGGATGTAGTGTGGGGTCCGAAAGAAGTAGAGTAGTGTTTTGTGGTATGATTGCTGGATAGCAGGAAGCACAGCATACTAGAATAAACCGGCAGTGAACGCAAAGGACAACTGGATGCGAGTCCATGGATTTTCGCTTGCCCTCAGCCTCTTGGTACAGGCATGTATCTGGGGAACACGGGCACAAGCCTACCTGCAGCGGCTTGCTGGCTCTCAGCTGGAAGTACAAATGTGTAGACTGATTCAATGACTGCAGCAGGTAATGTCTGTTGACAAGTGGCCTTAAGCCAGATGACCCCTTCGCATCGACATGTAAGTTTACCTGCCTGGATATTTTTGCAATTAAGCGGCCCCGCAGGAGGGAGCCACAGCAATCATATCTGAGCATCTAGACGGGGCTGTCGATGGATCAGCATGTACACCATTACATGAATTGGGCAGACCGGTTCTCGCGCATCTTTCAAGTCACCCGTTCTGTCAGAGCTGCGACCCGAAGCGTTCAGAGAAATCTCTAAGTTCAAAACTTAAACAAAATCAGCTAACATTCGAATGAATAGTAAGGGTCTACACCTCCAGTGAACTCCTTGTAGCTGCCAATCTGTTCGGAAGCCCACATTCCTATTGAGCCCGATTGAGGCTCGAGGGACACAGTGCTGTCGGCGAAGAGGATATAGCCGGTGAGGTCGCCACCGGGCTTGCCTACTTGTCTTGCAGTTTATGGTTTGTGGTTCAGGGTTGACATCTCGGTTTCACATGAACGGGCTGCCAGAATGAAGGATCCAATTTACCAGGCACCAGGAGCTTTCTTGCGGCTTGTTGCCGAGGTCAAGGTGAAGGGACGAGGAAGGTTCAAGCAGACGTTCCCCAAAATCTTCACTGTCCCAGATACCTTGCGGACCTAACGAGAGACAAGCATGCCAAAGGATTTATCCGTTCGCTCCCCAAAGCCACAAATCCAAAAACAGCACCAAATGATTCCCAGGCGACCAAAGCAGCGCCGGCACAAACGGGGTCTTGGATTGAAGTTTCAGCTTTTCACTCAGCCTGTAGGGCAGGGAGTCATTGAGTCACCTCCCTGCAGCTCTATCAGCTCAAGTCACTTAGGCTTTCAGGTAAACCACTCGGCTTGCTAGAGCGAACTGCGTCAATCGTCTAGGTATAGGACTCGCTGGAGTGCCATTCCTTTCTCAGGCCTAGGATACTCAAGCTGTTCATGGGAGCCCGCAAAGCCCGCAAAAATCGATCTGCCCAAACGTAAAACCCCACATGATCACGCACTAATTTTGCAAATTGATTTTGCAAGGGCTCCCGACATGCTGCAAACTTTTATGTCGCATCTTGATTGAAAGCACAAGCATGGCAAGGACCTGGGTCACCCTGCATTTTTCGAGAAACGACCAATAGGTTGCAAACATCTAACTGCATCCGCGCAACCGCTGCTCAGATGGGCCATGGTGTAGAAAGAGGCCGGCGCCTGAAAATCAGGTCTCAGGTCTCTACGGGAGCTAGAAATTCCCGTGTGGCGGTTCCCAAAACTACGCCGCACCATGTATGCCGTGTACAACTGCTCTACAAAAAGGAGCCGCTGAGCTTGGGGACCTACCATTTACGCATGTAGGAGCGTTCAGCGCATTGCGAATAACTCCACGCTCATGTAGAATAGAAATGCCGCTGTCTTTCTTGTTACATGGGGCTTCGTGGGCAAACGTAGCCCGCAGCAACTGTCGCAAACTCACCTACCTTCACCGAAAGCTCTGAAAGTTCCGGTTCCAACATGTGTGTTTCTGGATCTAATGCTTTCTGACGAATTGAACACCTGTTGTTGAAACTGCAGAGTCTCAACTCCTCTCACATATGGGGTTTCACGCCTCAGCCAAGCTGCGCTGCTGAAGGCTCAGGTAATCATGTACTTGTAATACTAAGATGAATAGTAGCGCTAATAGTATATCATGATAGGAATAATAGCAATTCTACAGTAGTAAAAGTAAATGGCACAGAACAACTATACAGCCTGAACGTGGCCTAACTGAAAAACAGCCCAAACCCTCCCCTCCCGGGCCATGAGGACGGCCATGCCAGCATTGGGCGCCACGGAGTCACGAGCTTTGGACAGGAAGAGGCCTCAGCTCCACAGCGTAGAGCAGTTGTCCATGCAATTTTCCATGCCTTTTCCTGGGAGTTCTATACCATTTTTTGGAGGCTGTATCAGGATCAAATAGGGGTGGTTTAACGTCTGGCTACTTGGCATACGTTTCCCCCTTCCAGAACTCAAAAGAAGGGACCTGGTATCATGATGCTCCAGAGGATGCTTAGAGGGACATGAAAAACCCTCTCTGAGGGTTGATGTGCTACTTCTTTGGGGTGACCTAGCAAATGAAGCATAGCCGTATGCCCTGCTACACGAGTTTGAACCGTTTCCTGAATAGCCCCAGCAAACACTAAACCAACGTATATATGTATATATATATATATACTGTATATATATATGTATATATATATACATATATATATATATGGGAATGGTGTTAGGGTAGTAAGTATTCGACGGTACAACCGGCCGATGACGATCCTGAACCTTACACCTGAAAACCCCTCCACCAATCGAGTGGCGGTAGAGCACGGTGAGCTTCAGAGGCGCATACCTTCGCTTGTAGCTTTCATCTCTGGTTATGTATCAGGGAGTGGGGAATAGCGCAGGATGTGGGGGCGAAACTACAGCAAAAAGTCCATTCCCTACTGAACACAAGGAGAGTAATTAATATAGCTGAAGAATAAATGCGTTCGTGAATATGGGTCAGGTTTCCTGGAGACAGGTTGGGCGTGAGAGTTTTTGGTGCGCTTTGCATGCCATCTGCACGACCAACCCTCCAACCCTGAGCTTTTTTTGATCTTTCGGTAGGTCTGCTTGAGCCTCAGCTTTCTAATTGCAGCAAGATCCAATCGTGGATCTACTGACCCAAGCAGCCCCCCAAATCCGAAAATCACTCAGCCCCGACCTCCAAGTCCACATCTCTCTACACAGTGATTACAAGTACTTCTAATGATCCGACGCCCAGGCGCATTGACATGGTGAACCAGAAGTGGGCGGACATGGTCGCCTGAAGCAAATCTAAAGCTGCAAGGCTGGATGGTTCTCTTCGTGGATACAATTGAGAACACAAAGAGGTAGTGGGTTTTTGTTAACCGTCCCTCCTTATGAGAGCAAACATCTCCTTTTCTCGAATTGCTGTTGTCCTTCTATGGGATACAGGACATGTTGAGGGGTCAAGCCGACGTTTCTAGCAGAAAGGGTGGACTCACAAAGGTTACAGTTACATCCCTGTACATGGAAGTTGCTCAAAGGGCACCTAGGTGGCTAATCAGGGATATATCGGAATTCCATGGGCACCTCTGCAGGGTTATCTAGCAAGGTTACCTTGAGACGCTCCCACATGCCGCTTCCTGAGACAAATCAGTGGGGCTCCTTGAGGACAGCCCAGTTCTGTCTTCCAATCTTCCAAACCAACTCACGGCTCATGGCACTCAGTGTGGTGCACGATTTCGCTTGCTCAGCAATATCATTACGATCATGGGCTGCGAGACTCTTGAAAGCACTGGTCCCAAAACCAAAATGCTACATCCAAAGATGTGCTAAGCGTAGACGAGCCAGAAGCCGCCGGACCCTCATAGCTTGCTCTGGTCTGCGTCAATTAACTACCGTCCCTTGGACTCCTGGTAAATCTGCTCCAGTTTTAGCTATTTTCGGGAACCTAGAATTATGATGCGTCTTGGCTTCTGGGCCCACATGGCATGCAACGAAAGATCAAGAAATCCCTGAACTTGACCGGGAACAACTTGAAAAGAGCGGGAGGAACCTGCAGCCAGGATGGGCCGATTGCAAAGGAGGTAATGTTTGTCATGCCGTACAGGAGGGTGCCTGCCCGCAAGGAGATGTGCATAACGGGCGTGGAGGAGGGCCGTTGTGGTTGAAGGTAGGTATAGCTGCTAAACCAATGAAGCAGCCAGACTGCAAGCTGCGGCTGGACACCTCCTTGAAGACCTGCTCATAGCCAGACCACCGTGTGTTAACGAAACGAGTTCAAACAAGCTAGGAGCACTCGCATGGGAGTTGCTGTCAGGGACCACATCTTCCACAAAGCACGAAGCAAAGGGTCTGTTGCCGCAACTCCCAAAAATGCATGCCCGCATGATTGTTGCCGCATGATTATGAGCTAAGCGGGCCAGCATTTTGATGTCAGACCAATTCATCAGTGAGCACCGCAGCGACAAGTATCCGGGTTCTGACATGACCAATCTGCGTAGTTGGCAGAAATTGCAAACGCTGGGGCCTGGATTGCGGGATACATCGAACTCCTCCTGCTGTGGGGATCACCGTCGTCAAGTTTCTTGTACGTGACTGTTCTGAGACTTGATAAGGTTCTTCAGAAAGGACCTGCATACATTCCAAGCAAGCCTACTCAATCACTTTAATCGTTTGCTACCACCAGCTTGCTATTGCATTTGGCTTGAACATCTTAAACGATTCAGAGCGAAGAAGCCTCACTCCCCAACCTTCTCCGCTCCAGGGTTCAGCCACTGCCATGCCCTTCTCAAAGCGTCTCAAAACAGCTCCCATCAATCCTGATCCTAAAGCCCGGGGGAGCTGTAGTTCATCAGCCCCCAAACTGAAACTCCACACACACTCCAAACCCAGCAAAGTCCCAATCCTAAGACATAAAAGGCCTGGGAACCAGGAGGGATCCGGAAGCTGCCGCTTCCTTGGAGCTAGGACTTCGGGGAAGAGGGTGCTGTAGGGTTGTTTTAATCTCCCAGTGCCTCAAAGTTCTGCCGTTATCCTAGACCTGGTCACATCGGTTTCTGGGTGTTGCTGACCATGCTCCGGTGGTAGTCAGCATGAATGCAAAAGCCTCTCGCTGGCTGGTGGTCCAAGCTGCATCTCCTGTATTTCCCTTCTTGATCCAGTTGCTTTTACTACCAACAGCACTACCGCCGGTACTGCTATTCTGATGCGCGGTGCCAACCACACCTTCTGGAAGAGGTGCTGGAAGTTCAGAAGCAGGAAGCGGACAGTGCAGCAGATGGCCGTAATGTGGCAGACCAGCCTTACAGGGCATCTCAAAACAATGTTGGTGACGGCGACAGTGACTGTTATTGTTGTACTTGTTTTTGGTTGCGGTTGCTGCTATTCCGAAGTAGACTGACCCTCTAAACTCTCGGACTCACCCGAGCCCAGTCGAGTCTCCAGCCCTAACTCTCAATCTCCAAAATTGCCATAGGTCCCTGCAATCTAAGGAGCACGACCAGTTGTGCCGCACTCAGGGTGATGAGCTCAGAAGTTTGGTAGAGCCGCAGCGCAAGTACCTGGTGTAGGGGTCAAGATGTTAGGTGACTATGCCAGTCCACCAAACAAGGGTTAGTTGTTCGGACCCGGGGAACATGTTGGGTCCGTAGGTGCAGGATTCCCTACAAGCATTCACTTCAGAATTGTTTTGAGCAGCTGCAAAACCGCCATAATGCCAACTAAATGAAAGAGGTTTACATGATGAAGCTGGGAAAATGCAAAGGGGTTGGATTCTATGCGTTTCTGTTTGAATCCCTCTTTGCCATTTCCTACAGACTTCGCCTTGCAAATGCCTAGGCCTAAGCTGTGGTACTTTGGAATTGGGTGCTGCGAGCAGCTTTGTTTATCAGGCTTCCTGGGAATCTAGCCGCAAGGGCGAAACAATGCTTTCCCAAGGTCACTAAGGCAGATACACATTGGTCAACTGCCTACATGAGAGTTTCCATCTAAGAAGCTAGCATGACTCCTGGTGGACCACAGTTGTGACTGATGTTGGTGCTCCTTATTAGGGTGTCTAGCAAGTAGCAAACTGCTAATCAGCCAGCAGGAAGCCTGAAATCACGGCCACACTCCCCTCCTACTTGCCATCACTACTGATGTCAACAAGCTAGGCTAGCAGCTCGCTGAAAGCAATCATGTGGGAGTTTTGGGCGAGGTGTGGATCGGTAGACTTTCGAGCTACACCTCAGCATGCCCGGGCATCTAGCAAACCATCAACTCCTTCCTGGGACGCCAAACCCAAGCAATGTTTTTCTGCCTGCAGCGCGGCTGGTGTAGCGGCGAGGGCTGACATCGTGGCCTGTTGTTGGAATGCGTGAACCGATTAGTCTGGGGCATGTGCTGCAGCTTTCCGTGGAGCAAGCCATTTTAAAGTATAGAAGCTGATGTGAGCACAAACCGTGTTGAAAAGATACCAAGATGCAACACAGGAACCCAGGAACGATCACGTTCGACTTATCGAGGGTATCTGCAAAAAACAGTGGCATAGCTGCCAAGGATACCAAAATCAACAAACATGCCTGATGTTCGAGGCCCTCTGTATGAGGAATCTCCATAGTCTGGATAGTCTCCAGAAACTTCCACCCGGCCCCTCCTGCCTTTACTCTCTAGCTTAGCAGAAGATGCCTTCATAAGCTTTTAAATGCTTCGAGCTTTGGCTCACGCAACCTGCATACCTACCAACGAGCTTCAACACCAAGCATGCTGCTCTTTCTGCATGGAAAGCAGGTTTGCATACCAATGAAAAGAACATGGAAACTACTATATTACTTGAAAGCTTCCAGCCCTTCAACCCCGCGCCGGCTCGGAAGTGTCTCGGCGGAAGGCTGCGAAGGCGAAAAGTATCTGGCAGGACTTTTTTTGATTCGGAGGCGTATGGGTGGATTTCAAGGCTATGGGGCAGGCTCTGGGATGACAGGGTTTTCGGTTTGAGGCTTCGGGGCGGTTGGTGCGGCGACTCCATGGCAGATTTGTTGGGATTTTGGAGCACGTCACATGTTCAGATGGGATGTCCTGGCCAACGATTAGCACCAAAATGACCGTTTAGAATCTCTCATAAAAGTGGCTTTTGATAGAAATGTGTATATTGAGGAAATGTCAAACCCTGCCAGCTGCACCAGTAGGATATGAGGATCCCTCACTTGTAGGCTTGAGGGTCCCAAACGGTGCAGCGATACAGCCAGAGGGGACATGACTTGAGTAACGCGCCGTAGTCTAGGCTTGGAGCTTCACCGATAATTCCATGTGCCAAACAAGCCGTCAGAGCCTTTGTGCCGTAGATGGCCAGATAGATTGCGGCCACCTCTTGTGCAGGGAGGACACGGGCATAGGCTGTTGATTGGTCTTGCTTGAGGGCTTAGTGCCAGTAAGGTCTTTGGTTCGAACCAGGTTTCATTTGGCCATGTCTGTAGAGCAGGGGACCCCTGCAGCGCTTTTCCAAATATTAAATTTCGCTGAAGAAGGACAGGGGCAACAATTCTGAGGCCTCCTTGGATGAAGCCCTACTGCTCTGTGAGTGCTGTAGGCTCGTGTCGAGCTGTGGGCTAAAGGCTTTTGAGCCCTGCCCCCGCCAGCGACAGAAACGCCGAGAGCGGCGACAGGATTGGCGTGTAGGCAGCCAGTCCTGGCTCGTTCATGCGTCATATGAGCTAGACTAAACTCCTAGTCTACACCTTGATAACCACTGTAATAGTCCCTATATAACCCCTTTAATGAGTTTAGACTATAAACTCAAATAGGCAGGAGTCTCTCAGATGAGGGGGGCCTGTAGGGATCCTGAGGATATGGGAAGTCTGGGTTATGAATCCGACAAGGGGCAGAGCAATTTAAGGAATGTCCATCTCGCTGGCAGCTATAATGACAATGACTTGAAATCAGATACGTAGTCGCAACAACGGAGGGAAAATGAGGGTGCTTCTCATGACTAGAAGCATAGCCATACAGGCAGTAGCTTTCACCAGGCTGTGCCATGTGAGAATACCTGCCGCCACTGGTTCTGAAACAACTTCATAACAAAGCCATTGTGGCAATTCTGGAGCCACAAAAGCTGTTTGGGCAGTAGAATGACCGCTGATGATGGTCTTGTACAGAGATTAGACGACCAAGATTGTGTGAGGACGCTGCAGGGAACCCAGGAGTGAGTGTGACTCTACTCAGTATATGCCCCTACATGGTAGCGCTTCCATTTCAATTTTTCAAGTTTGGCTCTCTCCCTTTTGATTTGCCCCCTAAACCCTAAAACCAGTAGGAGTTATCATGTTCTTTTCCATGCCCCCCCCCCCCATATGACCCCTACATCTGCGTAAGCCCTAACCCCTTAACCCCTTAACCCTATCTCTTTGTAATAGGAACTCTTTGATACTCAATCTTTTCCCTTTGGGAAATAAAAGTCCCAGGGAACCTCGGGCCAGCCCGACGGTGCCCAAGGCCAGAGGACACAGCTGGGGTGGAAGGCCTTGGCAAAGGGGGTGGGATGGGCAGAGACATGTATACATATGTATACATACATTTATGTATACATATATATATATACACAGTATATTTAGAACTATGTATTTATACACCTTATATATATACACCCTAGACTATATGTATCGAGGATTGTACATGTTAGGTAAAGATTTAGAGGTTTCTGAACGTTCTGGGACTTGTGAAAGTCGCTAAGGTAAGGATTCTGGTAGGGCATAAGCAGGACCCCTTTTTTCCGACGCTCCCATTTGGTGTATAGGGTGTAGCTCTGTTAATAAGGCGAGGGGCTTGGGGCTTAGAGCTCAGGGAAGTGGACAGCGCAACAGAAATGATACTAGTAGTAGTAGTAGTAGTAGTAGCAGCAGCAGTAGCAGCAGCAGCAGCAGCGGCCGCACTAGTAGGAGTAGTAAACTTTCAATTTCAGCTCTACTTGTGGCGAGGTGCAAAGGAGACCTTGCTG
>CAJNIZ010043500.1:0-10161 GCA_905231905.1 Symbiodinium pilosum
AGAAAGAGAGAGAGAGAGAGATATAGAGGGAGATGGAGATATGGTTATAAATATATAGGATTTACGGCATGGTTATCTACCACTGGGTGCCGGAGGAGTGGTTGTTGATGACTTGAGGCTGGAGAGTGACTTTTCACAAAAGAACATTAGGAGCTTGTGGCCTGCAAGCATTGAGCCACCTTGAGATAGCACCATACCAAAGTCCACCAAATGCTAATGCGAGGAACTGACTGTGCAAGAACGTTCGCAACAAGCCCCCCCCCCCCCCCCACTTGCCCCACAGAATCCCACACCCACAGAGAAGCAAGCAAGATGCCTTTGAGCGAGAAGGTGGTGTTCGTGTCCTTGGCACGAAAAACATGCATCTAAATTGTGTAGAGTCTACTTGAGCCCCAGTTGGGGGTAGCCCTGACAAGCGTATATCTGTTTGTCTTCACATCGCATTGAAGGTCCGCCGAGTACTACTGATAGAGAAAAAGCCTGAGGGAGAGGACCTTGTTTGAAGTTGAATGTCCCTTAACTCATTCCTGGCACGTGTACAAGTCAGGCAAGGCGGATCCTTTCCGCGGCTGATTCTCTGCTACGCTTCTCTGATGGGCATGCAGCCCTACTAGCACCGGGCCTGTTTTCACTTCTTTGCTGAGGTCTGGCCGTTGGAGGTTGGGTCATAAGCCCTGTCAGCATGTTGCTTTCCACTGTAGCTGCTGCAGCTAACATCATCTGCGGACTCCATGTCCCGGATTTGTTTCATCTCACTCAAGGCACCACCACCACCACTCAAGCTGGCACACTCAATAACCGGGATTGGGGTACTGGCAGTTGCAATCAAGACCTTGAGGAAGTGTATGATCGTTGGGTACTTGAACCTTTAGGGTAAACGTCGAAACCGGTCGAAGCAACACATGCTGAAGCTACAAAGAGCCACAGCAGCAAACAACTGAGGTCTAACCATAAAGGTTCAAAGCTCCTAAGGGCTTGGGGATGTTACGTCGAACAAATGCCAAGATCATTCGAGGTCGATTTGAAGCACCCTTCATTATAATTATGCAAGGAATATAGGACCAGAATATTGGCATTTAGTAGGTCTACAGTCCATGATACCTCATGCTCTTACGCAAGCCCATGGTCAATTTGATTTTCCGGTTGACTATCCAGTAATGGTTGTTGCTCTTTAACGGGCCCCTTGATTTCCGAACTGAACCTTAACACAGCAATCCCAAAAACTAAACGCTAGACCGTTAGCCCTGCATTCTCTTTGGGGTGATCAGCAGGTCCACTTCAGCAAATGACTATGGCCTTCATATATGGGCAAGACCAAGCCCCAAAATGCCTACAGATATTGATTCTACCTAAATACTCCAAAGCTGTAGGTTATCGGGGTTACGGGTAGAGCTTGTTCGGTGTTTTAAAAGGATGTATTTCTGTAGCTATATGAGCTTTAGTCTAAACTTCTTAAAGGGGGGATATATAGGGGATTATATAGGGGACTGTTATAGGGGTTATTAAGGGGGATACTAGGAGTTTAGACAATAGCTCATATGTGGAATGGCATGTGATCGTATACCATCTCGTACGGCATGTACCTGGTGGGCTGCTGTCCTTGCGCCCGTGACTTTGTCGAGGAACACCAAACACTTTGAGAATCGTTAAATGTGAGCTGTAACCCTAATTTTGCAAAATTCTCTCTCTCAAATAATGTTATTATACAGGCCCTAAACCCTAAGCCCCAACATATTGGAGAAAGGCGGGCGTTACTACATAAGGAGGAGGCACATCCTAGAACCCTAGACCAGAACCCCAAGACCCTAAACCCGGAAACCTAAAAGCCTAAACCCCATGGAACCCTGAGGTTTAGGGTTTAGAGTTTAAGGAAATCCTACAACCTAAACCCCTAAAACCTTGGTTGATTTCGCAAGCTGCATGCCCTCATCGCCTATGTACTTCCGGGTTGTGAACCCTGCACAACCCCGTCTAGGGTCTAGGGAGTTAGGTTTTCTGGTTTAGGGTTGCACTCAACTTTCTAATCATCCTTTGTAATGCGATAACAAAATTCCATGCAAGATTCATCCCCTACAGCCTACAGGCTAAACCCTAAAACCCCTGTACCCTGAACCCTTATACCCGAAGCCCTAAAGAAGCCGAGGGCACCACGCTGAGGGACAAGACGCGGAGCTTTGTCATGCCCCTCTGCCACCCCCAATTCACCTGGTGATTTTCTCAAGACAAGGGGGGGGAGGTACTTTGACCCTCGGGTCGACTCTGAAGGGTTTAGGGGTTTAGGGGTTAGGGTTTATAGGGCTTCTAGGCTTATAGGGGTTTACGGGTCTAGGTGTTCAGTGGTGATTTTGTGAAGCTTGTTGTGAGATATACCAACCTGAATTCTGGCTTTGAGGGAAGACATCACACGGCACAACAGGACCGAATTCAGTCGTCTGCGTTGACAAAGGAAAACGTTTCAAAGATTTCTTCTGATGGCCACGCAAGCACGACTGCTCGTCTTTTTGAGCGGTTGAGCTCTAAAATATCATTGCAGAATCCACATATCTGATCTTGATGCGTGTAATAACTGTATATACAAAACGTTCACCTGCTGTACATCAGCACGGGAGCCTGATTAAGTAGTAGATGTGCTGTCAGCAGAGAGCCAAAGGTGCAGCTTGAATTGTTCATGGAACCTCGGTAGACCGTTTTGTTTAGGCTTCAGGTTTAGGGGACTGCTTTGGCAACTGAAATCAACTTGCCAGTCATGCCAAGCAAAGAACAAGCTTCTGACAACCGTGTGCAACAGTTCATGAGCATGTCATCTATCTGAGTTCAAGGCCTTCATTCTCGACCTCAAGCCACTACCTGAAAACCTCACCCCAAGCCAATAAAGTGCCAACACAACATTGCAGCAATAAGCGGAGGAACAGACCCCTAAACCTCAACCGTAAACCTCTCAAGTTTCACGGCTTTGCAGCATATGATCCAGGGCTGCATCGCCCCCTCCTAGCTCCCCCTCGAGTTTTGTCGTGCTGGCATAAATTCTTGCAAGTATTCTGGGAGTTGAGTGTCGTCAAAACCTGCAGCTTGCAGAAAGCAGTCAGATTTTCCCCATCAGGCCAGTGGTGTGGTGCTCCCATGACGATCGCTTAACTCAGATCTTTGCCTTCCCCACTTTGGTGTGGGGTGTCTTGGACGCATTCTTTAGGCTGACAACATTCAGGCTTTCTCCCTCCCGTAGTGGTGCGGGTGGCCTTCCTCCTCCCACAACTCTGAGCATTATTGTAACTGACAATCGTTGCAGCAATGGGCAGTTGTTCTCTTGGAGGACGCAACACTGATATGGAATTGTCTGAAGCCTGTAGCACTTCAGCATCGCGTTTGTTTAGGTCGGTCAAATCTTCCCCAGTCAACCCCCTCTATGTGGGTGGTTTTCTCTCGGGCCTGTGGCATAGGTGGTGGCGTACTTGCACCATCCCAATGACTTTTTGGCACTGCTGAGATCTGCACCATATGTAAACACTGGAGGTTCACGAATCTTGACCAGTACATCCTCCAGTCTTGTTTTTTTTGCACATTGAGATCTACGTTATCAAAATGGTGACAGTTACAAGGAATATGACCAGGACACCTACCATGCCTGGGACAGTTGGTACTTCTTGAGACTTGCGATCTCAAAACAAGATGACACTTACGATAATGTCGCCTCCAAGGCCTCAAAACGGGAACAGTGATCGTGGGCCAGACTGCGGTTTAGGGTTTAGGGTTTAGACATGCACCATCCCTTTGACTGCTCACACTTTGGAATGCTGGCGGACTAGGGGTCAGGGAACGGCTGCCATGGTGAGGAGATGAGAGCGTGGGACCAAGATCATACAGGGGGATTATGGGGCTCCCTATGAAGGATCCCCTATAGCATAGGGGCACTCGCTGAAAACCCGCTCGATTGATAGATAATGCGACGACCCTCAATCCGGGCTTCAGGTTTCAGACCTGTATGTGGGTTTTCACCTTCAAAACAGCAGGACAAAACTTACAAGCAAGACTTTGTAGGACAAATGATCTGAGGTTTCATTCCGTATTGCTTTCTCTGGACATAACCACCCTTCCGCCCGCGAACTTCCGCACCACGAAGACTAATTTCCTCTTGGTCGGCACTTCAAAACTTCAAAACATCTAGCTTCCACGGACCCTTGCGCGATGATTTTGTTGGCAAGTGCGTCCGTAATGCTTCCGCGAACAGCGGTTCCAGTCTTTACTACGTGGGGTCGCCAGGACGTCCAAGAGCTTCGGCAAGACCTTCCGCGAGCATCATGCCGCAAAAACCTTCCGCATGCTTCCACGTGCGCAGCGGGAAGCACACTTCGGAAACCACAAGAGAGTTATTTCTGCTTTTAAATTTCAATAAACAAATGCCAAGTAAAAGCGTAAGTCACATGTTGGTCTCTTGAAGGTTTCCTGTTCCATACACCCTAAAACCCTCCAGTCGTAAACCAGGCCCTGAACCCCAAACACAAACAAAGAGCCTGAATCTATCTATTCCGAAGTCATTCGCTGAGTGGCGGTGCCATACACCTTCGTCATCCCCAAGTCAAGCTTCTCGAGCTCTAAGTAGGCCATGTAGGAGTTTTCGAAAAAGTCTGCAATCTTAGTCTGCCGGTTCCAGTAGGTCAGGGCTTGGGGCTTCAGCATGCGTATCACCGACAAACCAGCACAGTCCCGAGCTTTAAGCGCTACACCCACCCTGAGACCTATGGGCGGCCGAGCGTTGTGGCAGCCCTTCTCACGACCCTGGCGTCACATGGCTCCCAGGGATCGTTTATAGCATCAAAGGTGAACTATAAGGGTGTGGAGGTTCAACGTCCAGGCCCTTGGGGTCTCCAGACAGAATCCACAGCTTTGCTGCCTCTCATTCTGCCCCCCCTAACACTCCCCATATGGATACACATGAAGTGAAAATACCAAGCACAATTGGGTTGTAAGTGCCCTGAAACTCCAGAAACACGTGTCTCGGTTGCTTGCTCTAAGACCTAACCCCAATAAACCCTGATCCCTAGACCATCCTAAACCCTATAAGCCTTGATCCCTGATCCCTAAACTCTAAACCCTAATCTAAACAGGCCTAAACCCTAAACCCCGAAAGCTGAGCCGGAGCACGTCTCCTCCCACCTGGGTAGCCCGTAAATATAACTCCTGGAGTCGCATTGTCCACCTCAAAGAATGGCCCGTGCCTAGGTGCTTCGGGCATTTCACAGGTTTAGTGGGTTTGGGTTTAGGGCGTAGTCACGGCACAGGATGCTCGCTGGTGTGGGGACACACTCAGGCCGCTCGCACCGGTTCATAATAGTCAACACTGCATGACCACCCTGAGTTCAAGCACGTGTAGAGTATAGGGCTTAGTTCTTCAGTCTTTTTGGCATGCCGCCGGCCAAACAAGGCAGCACCCACGGGGGCGGGCATGACATCATGTGTTTCGAGGTTCTGGCTTTTGGCCAGGCTGCCGGAAAAGTCGAATATTCAGTGCAAGACCGCGCACAACTTGTCAGCAGTCGCGATGCTGCTTTCGTGCCGGTTGATTCCAAAGCCACAGCCGGCAATTTGTTCCGGGTTACTTCTGCGGTTGTTAGCAGGTGCGACGCGAGACCGTGTGCTTGCGGAACGTTACGTGATGTGTTTGCAGGTTCTGGCTTGCTGTGAGGCTGTTTTGCCGGGACATTCAAGGCCATGCAAGGACCGTAAGCGGTCGCGACTCTGGCTTACTTCCGAGGCCGCATCTGACGGACCAGCAGAGGGACGCAAAAGCAAAAACCCTCACGGAACAAGGGCTGCCACACGTGTAGCCTACGACGTTGCTAGGGTATATTGCTGAGTTTAGCTGTTTAGATACTTGTTAGGCTGCTGTACTGAATTACTTTCTTGGCTCCCCGGCCATTTTTGCTTCTGAAGAGGCCCCTCCCCCAAAAGGGGCCCTGAGGCCCTGAGCAGGGGCCCTGGTGGGGCAGCTCCCGGTAGGTGCAAGGGCTGGAAGGATGGACGCGGTCTGACAAACGTGAAGCTGGCTCGGGTGGGCCCTGGCCTGGGCTGTGAAATCCTGCAAACGCCCCTGTTCAGTGTGTTTTGGGTTTTGAAGCCGACATGAGAGTGAAAATCTGTGGGTCGCCTAGCTGTAGTATATAACCCATTATGGTAGTTTCCATCTTGTTTTCCATTATCCCACTATACCAGAATAATATACTATAATGTACTTTAATATCCTATAATAAACTGTAACGGTGCTCCATGACGTGCTTTGCCTCTCACCAAGCTCGGGCGGGTCTGGGCTCTGAGCTTAGGGTAAAAGACTACACGGTTTAAGGGTTGTCCAGTTCCCCTAAGGCTCAAAATTGCCCAAAAGCCTTGTATAGTATGGTCTTTGGGCCCAAAAGCCTCATATTCTGAGTCCTTAGAGCCTTAGGGTTCAGGAATTTAAGCTAGCTTCATCATCCCAGCATGGCAAAGAGGCTCTGGGATCTTCAAACGGAGCCTGCGAGCCTAAAGAGACCGAGGGAAGGGTCCCCCCAAAAAGCCTAAACCCAACCTCAGACCCTTTAAACCCTCAAGCTTACAACCTTAAACGTCAAACCCTACACCCTAAAATCCAAAAATCTTGAAGCCTCAAACCCGAAACCCTAAATCTCCAAACCTTAAACCCTAAACCGCCAAATTTCAACACCTTAAAACATGAAACCACTAAATTCATTTAGCCCTCATTCTGGGGCCCCTTCGCGCCACCACCTCTGGTGAAATTGCGTTCCGTTCTTTTCTTACTGATCTTGATAAGGAAAAAGAGAATCTTATAGGGTTTAGGGTTTAGGGTCAGTACGGAATATGGGAATACATATATCAAATAGGGATGAAGGTTTGGGGGTTAGTAGGGAACGAGGAAATATATCATATGGGATCCTACAGGAATTAAATTCCCTCATGAACCCGCACGTTTTTTTAGCAGGATCCTCTGCACACAAAAAACACAAACATACTGAAAAAACATACACTTCAAAATGTAAACACCACACTGCAACACTTGAAACATGTATTTATACACCCCAAACGTAGACCCCACAACAATGAAAACTGTACCTACACCCTAAACCCCGAACCCCAAACCTTAAACCCCTATACCCCAAGCCCTTAACCCTAAACCCTAAACCCCTATACCCTAAACCCCAAACCCCTAAACCCTAAACCTCATGCTGAATCAGCAAGTGCACCGCGGACTGCGGTCCAAGAGAGGTCCGCCACGAAAAGTGGCCTGCAGTGTTCTCAGGGTTGGGGGTTAGGGTCTAGGATTTAGGGTCCTAAACCCTAACCTACACGGGTTCATCATGTAGGGCTGAGTGCTGAGTTTAGATTGATCCTATATAACCCCCCCCCAACCCCACCCCCCCAAACCCTGCAATCTCTACACATACTTTTATATCTGTGCACATATCTCCCTATACCTCCCCTACATCCTTTTGCAAGGGGCCCTACTTTGTTGAAGGCCCTAAAGCTTAAAGCCAAAGCCTTCAACCTGAAACCCTTCCTAGACCCTCCAATGTAGTTCCTTTTTGGGTTTGATATGGTTTTTGGGTTAGGACTCTTATTAGGACTACCAAAAAGGTTAGGACTGAGGCTTCATGAGGCCTGGCGTGTTGTAGAAAATTGAGATCTCCGTGCACGCCGGTGTTTGACAATCTCAGCGCTTTCATTGCCTCAGCAGGGTTCAGGGCTTAGTGAGGCTCAGGGTGTAGGGTATAGGGGTGTAGGGCTTTGAGTTCAGGATTTAAGGTTAAAGCGTTTGGGCAGCCAAAAGTGACAGGTAGTTGAGTGGGTAGATCGTCTTGGGTACGGCCACCGCTGGCCGCCATTGGATAGAGAGAATGCCATTGATGGTAGAATGCTCAAGGGGCCAAGACAGCATAATGCAGGATCCTAAGCCTGAGGTAGCCTGAACTCAGTTCTATAGGGGGCTTAAAAGCCCTAATCCAAACAATCTTTACAGACTTCTACAGTACATCTGACAACCCGCTGGGCTTCAGCAACCCTCGTCCCTATGCAAAAAACCTTTCTAACATAGGGTTCCCAATCCCCCGGAACCTTGTAAACCTCAAGCGCTAAACATCTAAAACCCAAACCCCTAAGGACTAAGCCGCAAAACCTAAAGAATATACGTTATGCCGAATCGAAGCCACCCTGCAATAGTGGTGGAATAGGAATATGAGGGCCCGAATACGAGAATTTACAATCCCTGCTAATGGGCGGGGGGGTCCACCTTACCTATGACCCCAAACTTTAAACAGCAAATCCTAAAACCTATAAGCCCCAAACCCTAAATCATAAAACCTAAGCCCCAAATCCTAAACCTAAGCTCAAACCCCAAAGCCCTCCCTCCTTCAGTACCCCTAAAACCCTTCCAAACAGATGCATCCGCATCGAGATGGCCAGCCTTGAGGTTTCTCAACTGGCCCACATCTCCCATAACAGCCTTGTGGTTTAGGGTTTAGGGATTAGGGCGTAGGGTTTAGGGGTTGGGGTTTAGGGATTAGGGATTGTGGGTTTAGGGTTTACGGATTAGGGTTTAGGGTTTAGGGATTTGGGGGGCGATATAGGAGTTATATAGGTTGATGTAGGGCAAGTAACGGGTATATAGGAGTTTGAGGTATTGTGTAGGTTTGTATATGGCTGCTTTCAGGGTTTAGGCTGTAGGTTGCAGGGATGAGGGATTAGGATTTCGGGGCTAGGATTTAGGGTTCAGGCGCTATGGTTCAGGGTTGAAGGATTAGGGTTGTTTGGGGCTTGGGTTTAGCATTGCTGGGACATAAGAGGATATGTGGAGACATTGGGGCATATACGGGTGATCTAGGGTTAATGCAAAGGAAAATTGAAGCTTCTAGCTCAGGGCTGAGGGTGTAGGATTCAGGCTGAGGGATTAGGGTTTCGGGGCGAGGGTTTAGGGTTCAGGGTCTTAGTGTTCAGGGTTGAGAGACTGAAGCTTGTGGATTGAAGGAAGAAGGTTAGGGTCCATGGATGAACCCCAAATTCTAAACCCCAAGGTGTAGGGTTTGGGCAGTAAGGGCTTCAGATCTCCCACAATGGCCGTTTTGGGATGTGGCACCTGCCAGAGGAATCCTTCATCCCTATACCCTAAAGCCTAAACCCTTGACGAGGGAACTATATGTATATCAGTTATTCTCCGAGTGATTAGCCCCGCTGGGGATCAACTATAGTGCGGAACCAAGTGCTTAGCCGTACCCGGTACCAAAATGATACCCGAATCTTGGGAACTACCCATATGAGCTATAATCTGAACTCCTAGTATCCCCCTTAGTATCCCCTTTAATCGTCCCCTATATTATCCCCTATATAACCCTCCTTTAAGGAGTTTAGACTATAGCTCATATGACCGTTGCCAGTGAAGGCAGTAGCCAACCTAGGCCGCTGTTCCAGGCAGACTGAAGACCAGCTGCTGAACTCTCATCTGAAACCTTATGCCCTTATGGGTTTAGAGGGTTTGGTCTCAGGCTTTATGGTAGGGGCTCCTCAATCCGTACTTCAGTGATGGCAAATAAATTCAAAAGAGGAAGATTCTGACAGTTTTGCTTTCCCTGCAGTTGTGACGTCCTCACGCAAGCTAAAGTAGAAGAGCGTTGCAGGCCAGATACACATGAGCTATAGTCTAAACTCCGAGTATCCCCCTTAATAAGCCCTATAATGGTCCCATATATATTCCCCCATATANNTAGACTATAGCTCACATGGGTCCAGGGGATATTATGGCTTAGGGACCTTGCAGAACCTCTTAAGATGCCCAGGCTCGCGTTGTAACCTGAAAAGTAACCTTCAGGCTTAACCCTCAAGGCTTAGAGTCCAAAGTATATGCCTATCCTCTACTCCCCAAAACCTGATAACTACTCCTAGTATACGAACCCCAAAGGACTTCCGTTTGTATACTGGAACCTTAACCCTAAACCCTAAACTAAGCCCTGGAATTTTCCTCCAAGGAGCTGTACCTGACATGACCAGGTACTCCAACTGAGTCATGTTCTCCAGCACACCCACATCTCCTGTAAACTCCTGTGCAGGCATTCCGATTTAGGGGCTTTAAATACTGAGCCTGGATTGCATCCTTATGGCAGGCATAGGGTTTAGGGTCTAGGG
>CAJNIZ010043500.1:11996-26900 GCA_905231905.1 Symbiodinium pilosum
TTGAGGGTTTAGGGATTTAGGGTGTTTGGGGCCCCATCACCACCCCAAGACTCAGACTAGTAAGGAATGAAGGGATGTTAAAGAAAATGGAAACTACTGTTTTGGGTTCAGGCCTAATGTAGATTCCTGATTAATAAACCCCCTCCCCTTAATAGGGAGCATGATAGGGATCCTCTTATTAAGGCCCCTTAAAGGAAGGGGTTGATTAATATCCCTTATCCCTATATTCCCCCTGTATTACTATATTACCCCTACATTGCCCTATAAAGCCCTTAAAAGGAGGGAGTTTGTTCATCATGGGTCTACAGTATGCTCTGCAGGGAGGACATTTTCTGTGTGCTAGCTTGGTGCGGCTTGATGGGGTTTTAGGGTGGTTGTAATGAAGGAACGGGAGGGAGGGATGATAGGTTTAGGGGTTTAGGGGTTCAGGGTTTAGGGGTTCAGGGTTTAGGGGTTCAGGGTTTAGGGTTCAGGGTTCAAGGTTCAGTGTTTAGGCTTCAGGGCTTAGGGTCTCTCTGGACTTCAGGGATCCCTTCCCTGGTTCCCACGGGTAAATTCAGGGTTTGCTTGCAGGCTCTAAGGCCCCCTCCAAAACTGAAGCCTAGGCTCTCAGCACGAACCCTGTCAAAGGAGTATGGGGATATATGTTCAATTCAACCACTAGACCCTTGTGCATCTAAACCCCCAACCCTTAAATCCTGACATATGTTGCCACTTTCGGGGGCCATAACCCCAAGACTTCGAAAATTATCTTGTCGATATTTCCGGGATAACTCATGGACATGGGGTTCCTTATTAGTCACTACATTAGGGGCGATACCAGACTACAAGAGGGGCCCCTTTGTCCACTGTTAAGGGCTCCTAAACAAGCCGAACATTGACAGTAGCTGATATGAAGCTATTACATGGTTTATGAAACCCAAGGCTCAGGTTTAAGAGCTTTACCTGGACCCTCCAACATAGTTCTTTGTTGGATTTGGTGTGGTTTTTTTGGTTAAGACTCTTATTGGGACTACAAAAAAGGTACTGCATTGCGGGGTCTAGATAGGGATTAGGGTAGGACTGGGGTGAAGGGTTGCGGATCTAGCGTGGATCCTCGCTAACTAAATCTGTCATACACAGTTGCAGAAGGCCATGTTGGTAGTTTCCCTGAACAGGGGCACTTCAACATAGACCTCGAAATACTTAATCCTGATTACAGGGAAAATCCACCCCCACCCCCCACCCCGCAAAAACAGCAAGAAAACTTGTCTCCACCCTTCATCCCACCAAGAAGCAAATAATGACCTCCAAATGACCAGCCCCAATGCCAAATACTCAGCGTATTGTAGAGTTACTGAGATACTTTGCGAACAGAAAGCATTCATCAATGGGGCTTGGACGAGGGCCCATGACATGATACCTGGTAGGGTTGCAAGGTTTAGGGTTTAGGGTTTCGCATCCAGTAGCACCTGTCTGACGGTCCAGTTGGAATTCCTTAAACACTCTCAGTTTCAGCCTACTTGTCTGCATGAAGAAGCCCTCTGTGGCGGTATCCACATTGCACAGGCCACCATGCACTCATTCTGCTTGTAGCCCCGTTCACTAGCAGCAAGGTAACAAGTATATACCTCTCCAGCACCAGGCATAGCCCTAAAACTGTGGAGAGATGAATTTACCCTAGACTCTAGGTAAACCCTAAACCGCAAACGCTAAAACTCTGTCGCGATCGTTCTAACCTGGTATAATTTCCCAGAAGTTCATTTCCAGTCCCGGGAATCCTCTATAGTACCCACCAGAAGTACATTGCCCCAGCCCTAAACAATGCGAGCGAGTTTAGGGTTTCGGGCTTGTGGCTCAGGATTTAAGGGTTCAGGAGTTAGGCTTTAGGGTTAGGCTTGTTTGGGCCTTGTTTGGAGCTGGGGCTACTAGAATAGCATCCTATGAAAAGAACCATGGGAATCGCTTCGCAATCCAAAGCCCCAGGCCACCAACATAATGTGAGCTATAGTCTAAACTCCTTAAAGGAGGTTATGTAGGGACATATATAAGGGAGTAGTACAGGGCTTATTTAAGGGACTATAGCTCACGTAGAAGTTCGAGTCATCACCAATATCAACCCTGTATCATCCCTATAAAGCAAAGTAGGGCCCTGCGGGCAATCCCTGGTAACCCCAAAATTAATTTCAGTTTTCATATTCAAGTTGATTCTCCACCCTTCTGAACCTCAAACCCTTCGGTAATTAACCCCTAGATTTCCCGATATATCCCGGAATACCCTTTTCAAACATTAAACCCCAAACCTTCAACCCGAAAACCTAAACCCTAAATCCTAAACCCTAAACCCTAGACCCTAAATCCCAAACCCTGAACCCTAAACCCTAAACCCTCTAGCTGCATGGGTTTGGGGGAAGCAGACACCTCCTGGCGACTCTTTCAGCACTATTCCACGTACCTGATGCAGAGCCGATGCCCCCTTAAATGGGGTAACGGTCATATGAGCTACGGTCAAAACTCCTAGTATGTATCCCCCTTAATAAGCCCTATAGTAGTCCCCTATATAATCCCCTGTATATCCCCCTTTAAGGAGTTTAGATTATGGCTCATATAGGGCTTAGGTCATATGGTAGTTTCCCAAAATACGGGGACCCAATATAGAGCCCCAAATACTATGGTCCTTATAATATTGGGACACCCAAAAAGGTACCCCTAATTTTGGGAAACTCCCATATAGGGCTTAGGCTTCTGGGGTTGCATAGGGATGTACAGGTGTATATGGGGGTTTCCAACAATTAGGGGTACCTTCTTGGGGGCCCCCATAGTAAGGATTACCGTATATTGGGGTCTATACCCCTTATTTTGGGAAACTACCATATCGGGATGTAGACGGGCATCAGGGGATATATGCGGGTTCCAAGGATGCGTAGGGCGTAGGGTTTCGAAGAACTGGCGGCCGCCAGCTGTGTTTGGTGTAAATACGTGACATTGGGTTTAGGGGTTCTGGGGTTTAGGATCGAGTGTGTGCCGTAGTTCCCAGGTGAGCCGTGGCGGAAACCCTTCGAACCTTTGGTTAAAGTACTGTTGCGTTCTCGACCGCGCCTGTCCCAGACTAACGTGGGCTCATCTCTTCATTCTATTGCAGCGAGCGCTGTTGCAGGCTATCGCGTACATCATAAAAGCTGACGCCGCCACTCTGTACCTCAACCCTCATACAAATTTCCACATGAGCTATAGTCTAAACTCCTAGTATCGCCCTTGATAACCCCCATAGTAGTCCCCTAAACAGTCCCCTATAGAACCCCCTTTGAGGAGTTTAGACTATAGCTCACATGGGGGTTTTTGGCCGCTGCTCAGGCGGGCACCCTCATTTTAGGCCTGTATAAGGCTCTTACCAGAATCGTGGCTTGCCGCAACTCTCTTTCCATGTAGGGTCAGGGCTTCGGGTTCTCAGGACTAGTAACAGAAGGGGGGAGGATGGGGTTTAGGATTCTGGGTCAGGATTTATGGCATGGGGGTGTATACGGGTAACCCTAAACCCTAAACCTAGGACTCAGACTAAGAGGTTCATAGGGCTTATGAGACCTTGTCGACCCTAAGCGCTGAAACGCAATGTTGTTGCCGTTCTGGAGGCACATCTTCCTACCCAAAACCCTAAACCCGCCCTAAACCCTAAACCATAAAAAGGAGTCCAGCAACCCTCTCGATGGAGTTTCATAAGTTCTTCAAGGATTCCAACCCCACCCAACCCCTGCACAAATGATGAACATCTTCCCCAACTCAAATGATATTTGTTAGGGTTGATAGGATGTGGGGCACTCGTATTCGTTCTTGCTGTTTTTTATGATGGGGTAGCGGGGATCATTATTAGGGGAGAGGAACAACTTCCAATTTAGGATACACCTAGATGACTCCAAGAACAGTCTAGGGTTTAGAGTTCCGGGTTTAGGGTTTAGGAGGGCCCCCCCCAAAAAAGATAGACCCTACTTATCAGAAAGCCCCATATAGGCGTGCTGAAGCCAAAGTGCCACGATGGTCGCGTCAGAGTTCGTAGGGCTTGGAGTTCAGATTTCATCATGCTTTCGTTTGAGGATTGGGATTTTACAGCTTAGTCCCCTCCCCTAATAAATAGCATCATGCTATTTTAGTACCATTATAATCTGGGGGACTGTCATTTAGGGATTAGGGTTTGGGGCTTAATTAGGGTTTAGGGTTTAGGCCCCACAATCTATGGACCGCGAAGCCATACGCGTGTCTGTACTCCTTCACAAATTGGACCTCACGTGTACCTTCCCAGAAATGGGTTTCCCCTCAGCATCGCAAGGTTCCCGCATGCCACACGAAGACGCGCCCGCGCCCGGCGGATTCCCGTTTCGCAAGCGGAAAAGCTAGTCCCACTGTGCCACATTTGCAGGGCTCCTAAAACGGAACTGTGTCAGACTAGGGGGCCCTCTAATCCCAGATTTGTCCCCACATAATCATAATGCCCCTTGGGGTTTCAAGGTTATCACTAAACCCTAAACCCTAAAACATGAGTAAACCCTAAACCCTAAACTCTAAGACCTAAACCCTAACCAGTAACAGTAACACACATCAGTTGAATCGCAAGGCACCTGGCACTTGAGCATGCCCGCGTCGCCCTCCTTGCAACAACCAGAGACAAGGACTGACACCGTCTAGGGCTTAGGATTTCGAGTTCAGGGCTTAGGACTTAAGGTTTACATTTTTGGGTGTTTAGTTTTTTTTTTTGGGGGGGGGGGGAAGTATTGTAATCCCTTAAGTTGGGTCTGAATGACCAGATGTGGCTGAGCAGTTTTCATTCATCGTTCTACAGGGTTGGGGTTTAGGGTTTAGGGTTGGGGCTTATGCCTTAAAAAAAATGTTCACCATGATGAAGTACTTGCATCTTTGATTAGCGGTCTAACTTGCAGTGACCGAATTTGTTTAAGTGGCTGGGACCCTAAACCCTAAACCTTATATAAACCCTAATCGTACACCATAAACCTTAAACCCTAAGCCCTAAGCCCTAAGCCCTACACCCCTACACCCCTAAACCCCTAAACCCCTAAACCCGAAATCCCAAATCCCCTAAGCCCTAACCCTAAACCTCTAACCCCCTAGAATCTATACCTCTAAACCTTAAGCCCTTAACCTTAAACCTTACATCCCTTCAACCGAAATCCCCAAACCCCTAACCTCCTCAACCCGCAAACCCCTAGTCTAGGGTACAGGGTTTAGGATTTGGGGTTTGGGATTTAGGGCTTAGGATTCCGGGTTTGGAATTTAGGGTCTGATCTTCAAGCTTCCTCTGGATCTGATCCTGGAGTTGTGTTCCTATTGATGGTGCATGACTTGGGATAGATGGGAGTTTCTCGGTTTGTAGGTTTGCGGTCTTCGGGGGGTGGGTTATAAAAACAAAGGCCATCCTTTTTTTGGGGGTGTGCATCCCAATAATAAGGATTAGAGTACTTCGTTGTCTATGTTGGGGTCCGCTATCCCTGACATGTGCCATATAACTATAACCCCGTATACAAACCGACTTTCCAGGTCATTCTCCAGCTCTGCTAAGCCCCAACTTGTATACCGTCTGAACCCTAAATTAACTTGAGGGCCTGAATTGGGTTAGTGGCGTTTGAGGGTATATTACGGTATATCAAGTGTGTGTAGGTGGTATAGGGTAGGTATGCTACGGTATACAAGAGGTATGTACGGACTCCGGGATTAAGTAGGGTTTCATAGGGTATGCTGCGGTATATAAGAGGCTATGCTAGGACCCTACGATCAACGGCACATTCTAGGGTCCCGCGGTGCCGACCTTAGATTAACCCGTGCAGTCTATAATTATGATGAAGGAAACTTTTCCTGCATTCTTCAGATTGGTGTTTCCGGAAATGAGTGTCTGTTTGGGGGGGGGGGGTACTGTTTTAGGCGTCCCTACGAAGGGATGCGTCAATAACAACCTGGGGTTTGGGATGGTGGATCCACTTTTCATGGAAACCCACAAGTCAGCCTGAGCTGATTCTGCATGGATGTTTTGTAAACCTTAAACCCTAAACTCTAAACCCTAAACCGGCCCTCATCCCCAAACTCCCCCTCGCAGGATTCGTTTTCACAGCTCGGTAAGGCGCGCGTGGCAGTTCTCGGCAAATTCTTTCATCCTGCGCTGGACGGCGATATGCATGGGCCCAAGCCCTCTTGCGCTGAAAGCTCAAGGCGAATCCAGAGCCCCGTGTTCTCCTGCAAGACGGACGGAATCTGCCTGGCCATTCGACATGTTGGGCCCGCATGTTCTGCAGATGGGACCCTAAACCCTAAACCCTAAGAGTTGCGCGTTTAGGGTTTCGCGTTGAGGGGTTGGGTTTTTAAGGTAGGCCCTGAGCCATAAGCCTACATAATGTAGCAGCATGAACAATTATCAGTATCAACCTCTGACAACCCTAATTAGGGTTTAGGGTTTAGGGTAAGCACTTAAGTGTGACATCATACATCCCAAACTCCTTTTCTACTCCAATAGGCCACTAGACCCTATAAACCCCCTATGTAGTTCATGCTCCGTGCCCTTTTTCGGTGATTCCCCTTTTCTATCATTTGTATCGATGCAGGCCCTTTCTTGAAACCGGTACACCGCACCCTCAACCCTAAACATAGCCCCTATGGCTTCTGTAAAGCCCCAAAGCCCTAAACCTTGAACCCCAAAGCCAAAATCCTAAACCGTAAACCCCAAAAGCCCTGAAACCCTAGCCCCTAAACTTTGACCCCGAAACACTAAACCCTAAACCTTAAAGCTTGCACCCTGAAAACCCAAACCTTAAACCCTAAACCGAAGGAGATCCTCTTCAAGGTTCTCGCCACGGATTATCGCTTCTTCATGGACATCTGGAACCTTCTGGAGACCTGGTGCTTACGGTTCATAGGGTTTAGCTGGGGGCTTAGGATTTAGGATTCAGGGCTTAGGGTTTAGGTTATGAGTTCAGCCCCTTGAAAGGGATTATTCAGGGATATATAGGGGACTATATGGGTATAGAAAGGAATTGGAGAGAACATGGACACACTAGAGCACCAAGAGTTGAATTTGGGATGCTATAGTCCCCGATAGAGAGTACTAACATATCATCCTTTCTGGCATCTGTCTTGGAACATAAGGTTCCTTGGTTAACCATTCAGAAGAGCCTTATAAAGCTGAACATGAAGGTTGGCTCCTTCGGGTTCCTTGCATATTGCAGAAGCCTAAATTTGGATAAGTAGCCATATGAACCCCTTAGATAGTAGTATCTCGAAACCAGTTCTACTTATTTGAATCCCCCGCTGCATTGCGCATCACATTTGATGTAACGATCCCACGCAGCTACACATACGAAGTAAACGTAAATCCCCTCCCCCTAATATTAGACCCCCCCCCCCACCCCCCCTAATATTAAATACTCCGAATTGTGGCATAGTATAATATATTGGGAGTGTTTAATCACCCTAAACCCCTAAACGTGGGGGGGATTAATATAGGGGGATGGGAGTAGGATTTTCCATGTCATCCGAACTGATGCCATTTCATGTACCACCGACATTCTAGCCGCGGTTTAGGGTTGGAGGTTTACGTGTAATAGGGTTTAGGCGTAACAGGATTTAGGGTCTAGGGTTTAGGCTTTAGGGGTCTAGTGCACGGATTCAGCAAATCCCTCATACCCCGAGGGTCATTTGGCCGCATACTACAAGCACGCGCAGGGTTCAACGCTTGAATCTATGAAGCGGCTGTGCTTCAAGCAGAGCTCCTCCTTTAAACCCACCAACAGAGGCGTTAGGGTTTAGGGTTTAGGGCTTAGCGTTGCCAACAAGAATGGACCACGCCCCCATTCGACCGACATGCCCAGTCAAGGAGAGTTCCAGGCATTTGTTGGGTCCCCTTTTACATAGGATGCCCTACACAAACCCTAGAGAACCACATTATCCTAATTCAGGCCCTAGGTTGATGTACTCAGATTGTTAACCACGCACCGGGAACGGTTCTTCACCAAGGTGTCGGATTGCCGAAGATCAATGGGATCATGGTGTGGGGTTGAGGGCTTCAAGTTGATGTCCGGAGGTTTAGCGTTTAGGGGTTTAGGGTTTAGCTTTTTATGGTTTAGGGTTTAGGGGTTTAGGATTCAGCTTTTTGGGTTAGGGGTTTAGGGTTTAGGGTTTAGCGGTTGAGTGTTCAGGTTTCAAGTGTCAAGGGATGGGACATTTCTCGGCCGTTTCGTCTGGGCTGCTCTACATGATGCTTTTATCGCCTCTGGAGTCTTTTCAAAGTATAACCCTAAACCCTAAACCCCAAAATATTGAAAAAACATCATTGCGGAAGAGGTCGCGGTAATGCAACCCTAAGCCTGAAACCCAACAGTCATCAAATGAGCTATAGTCCAAACTCCTAAAAGGGGGTTATATAGAGGATTATATAGGGGACTACTATAGGGGTTACTAAGGGGTATACTAGGAATTTAGACCATAGCTCAAATGAGTTTTGGAGCAGGACGGTGGTGTTCCCAGAGCTCTTCTGGGTCATTGCTGAATGTAATGCTTAACCCTAAGCCCTCGACCTGAAAGCCTGGACCCTTAGCCCTGAAACTCAAACCCTAAAGCGTAGGACCCACTAAGGGGTGAAGAATCACCGATTGAATGGGATCTCGATGAGGAACCAGCATTCCAGAATGACTCAAAGTGGGGAGTCCTTCTTCGAGCACTGTCATGATAAAAAGCATTCTTGTCGTCTCAGGTTTAGGGATTTAGGGCTAAAGCATTGAGAGCCGAGAGCTAACATGGGGCTCTAAACCCTGCACCCTGAAGCCTAGGGGCTTCCAGGTAGCAAAGCTAAATCAGTCTCACCACCCCAGCAATTTTTGAGTGAATCCAAGTAGGATTGGGTTTAGGTTCACGTTTCCTATAAAGTCCACACCAGGGCCAGGAGAACCTTGCAGAGGCCAAAAAGCGTGCGACCAGTTCACAAGCGCCGAGATAGCCAAGGTCATTCCCCAAGTGGGTGATTGTCAAAATTATGGTCCTTTTTTGGGTACCCTAGATATTAGGTGCTGTATTACAATAGGGATCCAAAGAGGGACCATAATTTTTGACAACCACCCAAATGTTGAACAGCGTGCAAATTGCTGGTCTTGGAAGAGATCGGCCAGCTTCGGCGTCCGTTTTCGGACAGGGAGGCGCACTGAGGGCAAACCTCTGGAATGATCAAGTGAATTGCCACCGTGTTTACACAGTACCCACCTCGCCCTGGGTCAAGGCAAGCTTGTCACGCGACAGCCCGCATAATACCCAACGCAGAAGCCTGCAGAACTTCTAATACTCTCCCAGTTTAATCTTTATATGGCGGTTTCCCCAAATCAGGGGATACCTTTCTGGGGGTCCCTCTCATAAGGATCGTATTGTGGGGTCTACATTGGGGTCCTTTTAGACAACTACCATATGGTTCTAGTACAATGTACATCAAAAACGACCTCAGTATCCAGGCCCCTTCCCAATAGTGCCTCAACCAAAACCCTCAAAGTTGCCATCTGCATGCTGGGTTTAGGGTTTTAGGGTTCAGGGTTTAGGGTTTATGGGGTGTTCTTTTCTTTTTTGGTGAGGTTGCTTCCAAACATCGGGCGTCCTTCTTCGGGAGTCCTTATAACTTAAAGGGTTTAGGGTTTAAGGTTTAGGGTTTAGGGTTTAGGGGAACCCCCTCCTAAACGCTGACCCTAAACCCTAAACCTTATAATCTAAACATATCTAAACCATCTAAGGTCCTAGGGCTTTATTGGGTATATGATGGGTGTGTAAGGACCCAAGGATTCAGAACCCACAGTAGGGCCGAATGATTCCAACCTCGAACCTAAACCCTAAACGTTTAGGGTTTGGGGTTGAGGGTCCTAGATAGATTAGGCAATGACTACCTTGAACCGTTCACCTTAAAACCCTAACCCGAAAGCCTCAAGCCCATGTAAACTTACCAGTGCTTGGGTCCCCCAATTTCCTTAATTTGTTTATTGCAAAATCAAGATGACCCCCCAATCCCTAAGTAAGGGTAATCAACCCCTAAGCCCTAAACCCTAAGCCCTAAACGCCCTGCACCCTAAACCTCAACCCTGGGAAGCCAAGGATTTTGCTGTGGTGCTTGCCTGGTTCATCGACACCGTTGCTGCCGGAGTTTTCCCCGCTACCCGGCAGCGGTTTAGGGTTTCGGTAGGGTTCGGGGTTGGGATTTCGGCTTCCGGTAGGGTTTAGTATATTATGATTGATTTATTATAATATGTTGTAGCATCTTATAGCCCTTTATAACATTTTGTAGTATATTTCAGTTTCTTCTAGTATGTTGTAGTATATTGTATCGTATAAAGTATGATAGTATTTTTGGGTTTCGGCCCAAAACCCTAAACCCTAAATCCTAACCCTTCCGGTAGGGTTGGTTAAGGGCTCCCAGGGTTCAGGGATTAGGGTCTGGGGCCGCAATTGGGAATTCAATTAATGAACTTGTTGGGACTTTGCTACAACTTTAGCACTTTATGATTTCTGACATTAAGGGAGCAACGCGGCTTAGGGTTAAAAAGTCGAGCTATTGGTGAGGAAGTTTCGCGCAACTGGTTTAGATACCCTAAACCGTTTAGCCTACACTCTCCATCTACACGTGAGTAGCTACCAGGCGGGAAGCCTCCATTGTGCTTCCATGAGGACTTCCAGAAAACTTGCTGCCCACCCTAAACTTACTGGTGCTTAAGGGGAAGTGGGAGAGTGAATATAGGTACCATGATAGGGGTATATAGAATATGGATGGGAATAAGAGGTACTATTCTAGAGATCCACTCCCCCACTTCGTTAAACACCAGTAGACCCTCCCATCATAGAATTTACTGTTTCTTGTTCGTAGGAAAGAAAAAATATGATCCCCATATAACCCCCAGTGTGCAACCCTAAACCCTAAGAGACCCGTCGCAGACAACTCACCTGTGATCCGCTCAAGCAGAGGGCCAACAAGTTGAGTTGTATTTTATTTGGGGATACGATGGTACCCGCTATAGAGTAAGATTATATCCTCCTTTTGAGGTATGTATTTTATATAAGGAATATGATCTTACTAGGTTCAACCACCAAAATCATCACTACTCAGTTGAGATGAGGGAAAGGTTTTGGGCTTGGGGTTTAGGGCACATACCTTAAACTCACCTCTTAGAGCCCACTACCCTTAACCCTAAACCTTGAGTACTGCCCATCCGCTAGTGACAGTCTATATTCGGGGTCCTATTAAGGGCTATATATAACCATATTATACTTATTATCCAAGTGTTACTGAGGGGGGGCGCAGTACCCAACCCTAAACCCATAGATAAGCCTTCCGTCTACAACGCGTATTCGCATCGAGGGATGCTAAGTATGATAGGGTTCAGGGTGTAGGGTTTCGGGTTTAGGGTCTTATGGTCAAGTGGCTGTGTCTGCAAGGAGTTACCCCTAGTGATCCCTAGTGACATAGAATCAACCCCAGCGCTGCCGTTTATAGGACCCATGGGCATTTGTAAGCTCACTTCTGACTTACTCATAGCCAGGGGGCCCCTCCTTGTAGACCCCCCTAGCACCCTCTATGCAGCCTAAATTTTAATTGCCACATATAGGACCTACATAGACCGTCCTTATTGAAAGGCAGTGGGGGGTTGCTGGTAGGTTTTGGAGTTCGGGCGTTGGATTCTTTAAAGTTTTGGTTGTGGTAGTTGACCCTAAACCCTAAACCCTAAACCAAGGACTTTGGGGTATCAAGTCCTAGGGTTTAGAGAGTTTCGTCGATATCAAGCTCCACCAGATCAACATGAGCTATAGTCTAAACTCCTTAAAGGGGGTGTTGCGGGAGAATATATAGGGGAGTATTATAGGGGCTACTAAGGGTGGCTCATACTAGGGACCCTTCAGGGTTATTGCCGCCCGTTGCAATAATGGCAACGTGGATTTCTAGGTGTTTTGTGAAGAAAGATTCTTGGCCGACCCCCCCAACTGCCCTTAGATAAGGTCTATGCAGATCCTATTTGTGGGTTTCTGGTCTCTAAACCCTAAACCTTAAACCCCAATGGAGTCTGTAGGGTGTACTTGGTGGGTGTCTAGGTGGGGGTTCGGGGTGGCTCTATACCTACTGGTTCTTAAGGCGAAGCGGCGGAGTGAATATGGGTACCATCATAGGGGGATATGGGGATTCTGCAGGGATTACTATAGGGATCCACTCCCCCACACTTCCTTAAGCACCAACAAGCATAGAGTGTACTTGGGTCCAGATTTCACGACTGCGATTTAGGGTTTAGGGTTTATTACCATTTCTTAGGGTTTGGGGGGTCATTTTGGTTTTGAACTTTTACATTTTGAAGTTTTTAAATTTTAAAATTAAGGAAACCTTGGGTAACCTAAGTAATGGTAAGTTTATATGGGCTTGAGGGTGCAGGGTTTAGGGTTTAGGGTTCAGGGCTGCTTGCAGGCGTCATGAACCCCAGATAACTCCTGAACCCCAAACCCTGGACCTTAAACCCTGAACTCTAAACCCTAAACCCTATAAGCCCTAATGCAGCATTTTAAGATGTACGTGCCCTGAACTGCAACTAGGGATCTTTTGTTCAGGGCCGGGGGTCGTATTAAGAATGAACAAAAGGCCCGCCAACCCCAAACCGATCCCGTGTAAAGAGGGTAGTAACACAGGGCCACCTATAACGACCTTACCCTATACCCTATACCCTAAACCTTAAAACAGTGGTTTATGCACACAATTGTTCCACGATGATCTTACGTCAGGTTTTGGAAGTTTTTTGAAACTAGACCGTAGCACAGGCTCTACGGTCCCCATCTATACTCTTACGAACTACACTAGTTCCCGCTCCCACTCAAGCGCCACTATGCCTTCTGCGGCTCGTCAAGTTTGAGTCTTAGGTTGATCCGCTTCTGCTGCGGCTGCTGCGGTTGCTAAAGCTGTGGCTTTGCCAGCTTCAGTCCTTGGAGGTTTAGGGTTTAGGGTTTAGGAAACTAAACCCTATAACGATTATACTGTAATGTAATAGTTTCCATTTTCTTTTCCATTACCCCAATATACCCTATAACAATTATACTATAGTTTCCATTTTCTTTTCCATTACCCCAATATACCCTATAACAATTATTAGATGTTCTTTTCCACTACCCCAATATACCCTATAACAATTATTAGATGATAGTTTCCATTTTCTTTTCCACAACCCCAATATACCCTATAACAATTATAATATAGTTGTTTCCATTTTGTTTTCCACTACCCCAACACACCCTATAATTATAGTATGATAGTTCCCACTTTCTTTTCCATTACCCCAATGAGGTCACACGTTATTTCAAGAGGCGCCCCTAAACCCTAAACCGTAAACCCCCTCTCATTTTGGAGCTCAGCTCTTGGTGGTTTCGGGTGGACGCTAAGCCCTTAAAGCATGTTGAGTTTGAAGCGAAATCAAGGGTTTAGGGTTTAGGGTTAACCTGCCGACGCTAAACAAGAGGATCCCCGACTGTCACTTGCGTTGGGAAGCAGATGCATTCATTCACGGGAGATCAAGAGGAATCGAAAACAGGAAGAACCAAAGTAGCAATGAGGCAGCAACATGAAGTACTAGCCCTAAACCCTAAACCCTAAACCCTAAACCCATAAACCCTAAACCCTAAACCCTAAACCCATAAACCGTAATTATTTGCTGTAAACCTGAAACCTTAAGGCAGGCACCCCTGACCCTTAACCCCCAATCGTGTATGCCGCGCGACGAGCAGCATCTCTGGGGCGCAGAATGGAGGGCTTAGGGTTTAGGGTTTAGGGTTTAGGGTTTAGGGGTTAGGGTTTAGGGGTTAGGGTTTAGGGGTTAGGCTTTAGGGTTTAGGGTTTAGGGGTTAGGGTTGCACTATTACGGGCATACAGCGTAGCGTTCTTGATCTCCCTAAACCCTCAACCTTTAACCGTAGAAGTGCTGGTCCGTGTCGGTGACCACGGGCCGTCCTAAGAGGATAGATGATAGCTCAGGGGGGTAGTTCCCCGTGCCAGGGCGACCCCAAATTAAACCCAAATATACTATACTATAATCCTCATTTTGGGGGAAGAACCCCCAAAAGGTACCCTGGCAAATCCCATATATTACAGTCCGGACAAGGATGGGAAACTTCATGGTCTTGCAGGGAAATTGGTGCGAGGGTTTACCCGCAGCTAGCATTTCTGGCTCCGAACCCTCGTGTGGCAGGGCTCTCTGATATGGAGATTTCTCAAAGTAGGGGTCCTTTTTTTTGGGGTTCCCATAGTAAGGATTATACTATATTGATTCATCTCCAGCATGGGAAAAGCGCTGCATGTAGGACCTCTAGCCAGAAATTTGAGTCTGCACACGAAAATGGATGGCTGTCAAAATTATGATCCTTTTTTGGGTCCCTATTACAATACGGCACCTAATATTTAGGGTACCCAAAAAGGGATCATAATTTTGACATCCACCCAAATCAAGTCTCCTTTTCGAGACAAGGAGAAGGAGAGTCAGTCTCAACTAATAATCTGAGTGAGATGGTTAAGGGTGTAGTGTTCAGGGTTTAGGCTTTAGGGGTTTAGGGTTTAGGGGTTAAGGGTTTAGGGTCAACGATGTTTGTGGAACGCAAGGGCTGATACCCAGAGCGGTAAAACTGGCAAAGTGCCCCTTCCGCTGGAAAACTTCGGCCGGCAAACGTTGGGGTAATCCCCATAGTAGACCAATATATATATATATACACATATACATAGGTATATATAAGTGTGTGTATATATATATATAGTTTTTTTTGCTTACGTGTTTATATTTACTTCTGAGGTGGAATATCCGTATGCCCCGAGCCCTAAGCCCTAAACCTTAAGCCCTCAACCCTAAACCCTAAGCCCTAAGCCCTGAATTAAACCCTGAACCCTAAACC
>CAJNIZ010043501.1:0-25749 GCA_905231905.1 Symbiodinium pilosum
GGGGGCTGAGGTCCGGCCAAGGTTTGGGCGTGTCTGCTAGAGGGGGTTTTTAAAGGTGGATGCCTCGGCGCTATAGCGCAGGTTTGCGGGAAGTATATGATTATTAGGCATTTGGACCCTTAACTCAGGCTTCCCTAAGCCCTAAACCCTGAAACACTGAACCACTCTATCTCTGCAGATCAAACCTTGAACCCGCAAACCCTAAACCCCCAAACCCAAACCCACACCATTTGAGACGCCGGAATCCCAATTTCCAACACCCTGGTTGCTTAAGGCCTTTGACGGTTCGACCTCCCATTCTCCACAAGCCCTAACCCTCAATCCTGAACCTTCTTGGGGGGTGCTAGGAAGAAAGGAATATGTATCGATATATATATATACACCTATATATACAGGATTTAGGGTTCGGGGACAGTATGTTGGGGTTATATAGGGATAATGGAGAAGAGAATGAAGACTACTACAGTAGAATAGAGTATATATTGGGGTAGAATAGGAACTAAGGGAATGTAGTATACAGGGGTTATATCGGTTATTACATTCCCTTATTCCCTACTCACAACGGGCAAGCAAACTTTGAACCTTATAGACTACTACATAATCCCACTGAACCCCTCTGACTTGTATATCCCTATGCTTATCTCTGGTTGGCGTAAAATAAAAGAATGGAAAACAAGATGGACATCACCACATTGCTCGGGTTTAATAGGTAGGGAACTACCGTAAAGATCAATTGCTTCGTTCCTTGCTAACCTGAGGTAAGTATGAAGCCTCCGCCACCAGCATATATCCCTACGAAGCGCTATGTATAACCCCATTTCATGTTCCATGTTCTTTTCCTTTTGACACTCCATGATACTTTGCCTATAAGTCCCCAAACCTCTAAAAGCCCTGGGCCTTTGCACCCCCCCTTAAATAACTCCTATAAAGCCCTTTGAAGGGACCAATGTGTCCCCCTAAACTCCAGACCCTAGAGAGTCTTTCCCTAAACTCTCAACCCTTAAGCCCTAAAATCCTTGAACCCGAAACCCCGAAACATTTACCCTTAAACCCTAAACTCTAAACCCAAAACCCAACCCTTCATCCCTATATTATCCCAATATACTATAAACCCCAAGCCCTAAACTCTCTATATTCCCGTATTCTCTAGCAATAAGGCTGCTGTGGTCCACCAGTCCGTGCAGCAAAACATTACCGAGCTGCGGGGCGCCGGCGCTGCCATCTTTACCTTTCAGAGCCTTAGATTAGGGTTTAGGATTTAGGGTTCAGGGTTTAGGAACTCTGGGGTGTAAAGGGCTTCAGGATCTAGGAGTTAATGTTTAGGGTTTGGGGTTTTGGGGTTTAGAGTTTGGGGTTTAGGGTATCTCGGGATAGGTTAGGAAGTGTGGTTAAGGGTATCTCGGGATATATGAGATATAGTCCAAACTCCTTAAAGGGGGTCATATAAGGGAAAATACAGGGGAGTACCATACGGCTTGTTAAGGGGGATACTCGGAGTTTAGACTATAACCCCTATAATCCTTTAAATAAACCCAGTTTCCATGTCATTTTCCATTTTCTTTTCCATTTGATTCTCCATTATTGTAGTAGTAGTAATAATAATAACAATAATAACAATAACAATAATAATAGTAACAATATGGGGATTTTTGTGGTGTGAGGAGCTCTGGGATATGAAAGGCTTCGGGTTTAGGGGTTTAGGGGTTTAGGGTTTAGGGTTTAGGGATTAGGGTTGAGGATTTAGGGTTTAGGGTTTAGGGTTTAGGTTATCTGGGGATTTAGGAAATGTGGTTTAGGGTTCAGGGCATATAGGGATATATACATATATATATATATGTATATACATATATATATCTATAGGGTCTATTATGGTAATGTTGACTTCGCATTCATAATCACCACCTCCTCCCTTAATTGATCTCTCTCTCTCTCTCTCTCTTTTCTCCGGGTGGTGCCCCTGAGTAATAATCCCCAACATGTTTAACATTTCTTTGAATCAATTTCAATGTAACCACAAAATCGCCTCACCAAAAACAGTATTCTCCCGGAATATTGTGATAGTAGGTCTTCTAGTTATAATTGTGTCCCGGCGGGATTTCTAGTTTTGGACCTAATCCCTAATTTGAAGTCAATCCTTATTGAAAGGGTTTCTTGTTTACGGTTTGGGTTCTGAAGTCCCTGGCCGGGATTCTTGCATTTCCCTGCGCAATAATTGGAGTAGGTTAGGTGGACCCCCACCCTGTAACTGTGGCACAATCGGAATATATGAGGACCGTAATAAAGTTACCATTATCCCGTATAGTCACTATGAATAGGTGCGTGAGGTCTGCTATACAAGAGCTTTATGTAAGGATTCAAAGCAATCCCGTAGGGCTCCAAAATAGCCCAAAGTAGGTATTCTTGTAGGCTCTCAGGCCCAAAGTAATCTGTGCAAAGGACCTTCTGGGCATATGTCACACAAGTAAATGTTGAGGTACCAAAAACCAAAGAGATTTTGATTTTGTAGTTTAACACAGAACCAATACGCATAAGTCCTTGCCCCTCATGGTCCTCTTCGCACAAGAGGTAAGAGGCCCCTCATGGTCCTGAGGTAAAAGGCAGAGACTTATACAACTTAGCCTTAGCCGCCAAAAGAGCGTCAAGGGGCCAGATGCTTGTTTCGATAAAGAGATTCACGTATAGGGTAGTGGAAAGAAAATGGGAACTGCCAGAGGTTTAGGCTTCAAGATGCCAACCAACTTCTCTGCTCCAGCACTTTGACGTGTTAAGTTGGTGAACTTTGACCCTCAACTGTAAACGCTATACATACCCTGATCCAGAATCCGGAGCATGAGGAACACGCCGCCGCCTATCGGTTACTTCCGCGTACTGCTCCTTGACGAAACGAAGCAGTGCGCGGTCAGGGTCTTGGGCTTGCGGCTTCGGGAAACTAGCAGGGAACCCCATAAGGGGCTGCATGGAGGTCCTATGGACAATGTGTAGGACGGTATACCGAGGTTCTCTGCCTCCTTAGGCCTGTACCGCTTTGCTGGTGATGCCTAGACATGTTCATCTGTCCCCTCGCAGATTTGTTACACAAGTTTGGCCTTTGAGTTCCCATTTGATGCTGTGAGCCCCCCTAACCCCGCTAGCTGCCCGTGAATTGTCTCGGCTCTTGCCCTAGCCTGAGCCCAGAACTGGGCCCAGAACTGTTCATGATCGCGAATAGCCTTTCTAGAAGCCGTTCCAAATCTCGTGGCATGCCGCTGATGAACACTGCTGTGCACGTGTGTTTGGTGATGGGATCAGGATATAACACGTAGCTGCAGGTGTGTTGTCCAAATGCCAAAGCCCTGACAAACAGAATTCAATGCCCTCAAAAAAAACGGCCCAAAGCCTCAGTTGAAGCTCCCAAATCCCCCAGGCCACTTGAACTTCACGCGACGGAGTCCGGGGTGATAATCGCGCTTATTGTTCTGCAAACGCTTCATACCAATCCCCCAAGGACCAGGCCTTCATGCAATTGTGAAATGGCGAGCTGTCTTTTTGAGTTCCGTCGGCGAGGCTTGTACTGTGAGCCACTGGAGGCCGTCCATATATGAGGACCCCGCCAGCAAGCTTCCCCATCGAGCTCAGTTACACATAATTGGTCAATGTTTCTGAGTCCCTGTATAAGCCTGCTCAACCCATTTCCCAGGACCCTCGACCCTAAGCCCAGAACCCTAAACCCTAAGCCCCAAATCCTAAGCCCTATAAACCCCAAACCCTAAGCCTTAAACCCTGAACCTTATAAGCCCCAAACCAAAAACCTTAAACCCTACACCCGAACCCCAAACCCTAAACCTTACACCCGAAACCCGGAACTGAAAACCCTGAAAACCCTGAAGCTTGAACCTGCTGATACCAGGACGAAGGGATCAGGGCTTGCAACCTTCAAAGCACAATCCTTACACCACTCAAACCCTGAACCCCTCCCCCAATGATGGAAAATGAAATGGAAAAGAAGATGGAAAATGAAATGGACACTGCTATATATCAGGGTTATATAAGGATTATATGAGCTGTTGTCTAAACTCCTTAAAGGGGGTTATACAGGATATTATATAGGGGATTATAGGGGAGTATTGCAGGGGTTGTTAGGGGGGATGCTAGGATTTTAGATTATGACTCATATAAGGGGAGGTATCATATAGGGTTCATATAGGGATTATATCATCTTCAATAATGATACTACCACTATTATACTTGAGAATCAATTGGAACAGAACATGCAAAATCATAGGAAACCGAGATAAAAGGGTAGTTTATAGGGATTAGGGCTGCATATAAGCTATAGTCTAAACTCCCTAAAGACGGTTATATAGGGGACTACTATGGGGGATATAGGGGTTGCTAAGGGGGATACTAGGAATTTAGACAATTTCCCCGACAATCCCCTATATAATCCCAGTTTCCATGTCATTTTCCATGTTCTTTTCCATTTGGTTCTTCATTATATGAGTATAAAGGGGGATACTAGGAGTTTAGACTATAGCCCCCATAACTGCTAAAGCCCTAAAGTCCCTAAGTCTCTGAAAGATACAGATTCACACCCCCGGAGCTCCTAAACTCTAAGCCATAAACCCTAAAGGTGCTAAGGGCCTAGGAGTTCAGGGTTCAGGGATTGGGGCTTGGGGTTTGGGGTTTGGGGTCATCTGAGGTATATGCTCTTGAATTTATCACTCTTGATCGCTCCTTTTGGCGTCTACGCTGCGCTGGCGCCTCTGTCTAAGTCGGCTGGTGGGGTGTAGGATGTACTTGTAACCACAGTTACCTACAGGTTTATGGGTTTTAGCTACTAAGCCTCTAAGCTATAGATAACTGGGGTTACAGGTCGGATTCAGGGTGCTGAGCATGGGAAGTTCTCATGATTACGGGTCCTTCTCAGGAGGGGCCCTAGACCCTAAACCCATGATGTTCCAACCTCATTTGAGTAGTATTTCATTTGGGATACTATGGTACGGTCCGTGAATAATACTATGGTACCCAATATAGAGTAAGATTATCTCCTCCTTTTGGGGTATAGTATCTTATATAAGGAATATAATCTTACTGGGTTTAACCACCATAAAACATTACTCATTCGCCGCCTAGCAGAACAGTCTACTGGGCTAGGGCCATATAGGGCTTAGAGTTTAGGGATGTTATAAAATATAATGGAAACGGAAAAGAAAACCAAACATCAAATGGAAACTGGGAGTGTGTAGGGGTCTATCAAGGTTATATGAGCGAATGTCAAAAACTAGGCATACCGAGGTACGTTTAGGGGAACATAGGGACATAGGGGTCCCTATCGTACTTCCGTATAGTCCTTAACCCTAAACCACAGCCCTAAAATTGGCGGTGGCTTAGATCGGGTTGTTTGACAACTTGGCTTCCCAATTTGGGCAATTTTTTTTCTCAGAAATAAGGCTTGTTTCCTGCGAGTCCTTGCTAGAAAGGTTGTAGTAGGGTTTTGGGTTTAGGGGGGACCCCTACTTTCGGGGAGCTCTCATGTATGGAACTTATATTCTGGGAAACTATCCCTGTGTCATCCTGAAGGCAGAATCCAAACATCGAAGTGTAGGTTATTCTCATTACTATCATTCTTATTCTTATTAGTAGTATTAGTATTACTCTTATTACGATTAGTAGTAGTAGTAGTAGGAGTAGGAGTAGTGATATTAACTACTGTTATATAGCAACTGTAACCCTAGATTTGGAGGGTCAGGCTGAGTACGTTGGGTCTATAATGACTATACCTACTAAGTCCCCCTGGCCCTCTAAGTAGGCTTCCTAGAGGCCTTCTCTTCCGCGAGAACCTACCCCCATGTCAAACCGAAGCAAAACCGCTTGACAGCGCATACTTTCCTAGCATGTTAGGCTTCTTAAGCAGGATGGGGTCCCGTTTGCGGGTGGCTGCAAACGATCCCATGCCTTCGATGGGCTGCAGGGAGGACTGCCGCATGAAATTAGTCGCTTCCCCCAAACACCACAAACACCGTTATCTAGGGAGTATTAAAAGAATTGGCGGTCGGGGGCTCCTTGCTGACCTAACGGCTATGTATGATCTTGTCTTTGCAGGCACTAGCCGGCACCCCCCAAGTTTTTTGAGGTTTTCGGCTCCAGACACTGTGATCTGAGTGGCTCTGTTTTTCGGTAAGCGAATCTGCTTTGAAAGTAACAGGGTATTTGGGTATTTGGACCCCGAGGGAGAAAGACATGTTGGAAAACCATCGCATAATCCGAAACCTTTAAACCTCATCTCAACGTCGCATCAGATGACTCTACCGTGCTGTAGAACTAGGGTCTAGGGCTCATGTCTGCAGTTTAGTGACATTCCAACAGAACCCAACAGAACCTTCACAACCGAATAGCCCTAAGCCCTTAATAGCCTCTCCGAAGCAGGGGTCCCAAGGTTTTGGTGCACCTAAATGCTTGTTGGCGGTTCAGGGTAAGTATAGCCCAATTGTAGTTGTCAATTCCATTTGTCTTTTGTACAATCATAAGCCCACCCCCCAAGTCCCCCAATATGGTTCTAGCTGGCTTGGGAATACCAGCTATTAGTTTGTTATGTTTGCCTTGAACCTCCAAGTGAACGCCCGATCCCAAAACTCCAAACCCAAAGCCCTAAACCCCTACAGCCAAGGAGAGCAAAGATGGCTCTCAGGTGCATAGGTGGAAGCTTGGCTGCAACGTTTCATACACGGCTTAGGGTGTTTATAGTCCCCTTTAGTAGCTAGCATATGGGGTTTATGTGGATTTTAGTATAATATACACAAAGCCATATTNNTTCTATCTTCTTAAGGGGGGACTATGGGTTTGGGGCTAAGGGTTTGCCCAGCCTTTCAGGGTCCTGGTTGCATATGGTTCTGTAACCTTCCAAGGGGGTATAGAGGTCGTATAGGGTTTGACAACGTCATTTTTGTAACAGTTATAGGGCTTATATCGGGGGATTAAGAGTTTAGACCAGGGGTTACAGGCGCCATATGGGGTTCAGACTGTGGGGTTCAGGGTTCAGGGCGAGCATAATGAACCATCAAGTGGAAAGGAAGATAGACAATGAACATGGAAAAAGGCGTCATGAGGTGTTATAGAGGTGTTTGAAGGCATTAGGGTAGGTTGACTGGCTCATGGTTGGACATAACCAGGGTTTAGATTTAGGTCATTCTAGGCTAAGTGAAATTCGGGCTTCAGCGTATTCTCGTCACGCTGAAGCCCAATAAGAAATTTGTTGCCTAGAACCTGCACCATTAAACCTTTCAACCTCGAACATTAACCTGTAATTTTCAATGCCATGGCACCAGGGAGCCAAATTCTGCGCGTTTCATAGTTTGACATGACCAGGTGTTTAGGATCTAGAATCAGTTTTTTTTTTTTTTTTTTNNGGGTGGGGGGTGGGGTTGGGGAGGTGGGGGACTGTCACATCCGCAAAGCTCTGCATAGGATACCCATTTTAGGGATCATCGTGGTTCTGCCGAGGAGTCTGGATACATGTCACAATGTGGCTCTAATTATTAGCAACAGTAGCAACACTAACAATTAATGGCAATGCTATTCGTAATAATGTCGAGAGCTTTAGTTGTTGTACTACTACGAAATAGTTTTGATGATGCTGATAACCCTACTAGTGCTCATGCCAATACTAAGCATGATGCTGAGTACTGGGCCTGCACAAGACATTCTTCATAGGTACAGATTTTCTGTGACTGAGTGATAATGTGGATGGAGATAATCTGGCACCGCTTAATATCGCCATGTTATTGTAAGTACCATTATTCGGGCGACATAGAGTGGCGCAGAATTTCCTTCATCTGCAGGCGGCATGGGACTTGCGGAGTCTTACCGAACAAGGGGTCACAAATTCGTGTTTCTCCCAGGGGCACCGGACGTGCTCATGCACAGATGGAGATCTTCACTTCACGGATCATGTCATTCCTTTGCAGATACAGATTATTGAGCAAGAGCTTACCACCCAGGCTGCCCTCGATGACGCTGGAGAAAGGCCTGCCAGTTTGAGGCCTTCAATGACCAGAACTTCTTCACTGTGGACGAGCGCTGAGCTTAGTCCAAGGCTTTACTTAAATGGTGCTGTGGAACCCAGAGGCCAGCAGGCCCCCCAATTCCGGGAAATTGCCAAATATGGCCTCCCAGATTTGTTGGAAACAACGATTTTCGATTTCCCTCGGCATTTGAACCTCGACCCTAACTGTAACCCCCCCCCTCCTCCCAGAAATCCGTAGTTCCCAGATTACCCACCCCCCTCCCCAGAAATCCGTAGTTCCCAGATTATTCTCCCTTTGACTTCCCACTTGTTTCTCCAGCATTCTAAGCCTAAGCCCCTAAACCCCAAATACCTTTTAGTTTATCCCGAGACCGCCCTTATAAAGCCCGTGAATCCCTGACTCCTACGTGTAACCCTTATAGACATTCCTGTAGACCTCATGCCTCAAAATAGCTCCTAATTAAATCCCTCATATGCACCCCCCGCAATCGCTTTATGATCCTCATAACTCCTAAACACTAAACCGCGTTTGGAGGAGCTCCTGTCCAACCTGTTCCCCTAAATTAAACCCTTAAACCCCTCATCCTATATAGTCACCCTTGAGTAGATAGCATATATGGGGTATGAGGATCTTATATCATTATACCCAAAGCCATATTCTTGTCTACTAAAGGGGAACTATAGCTCTAAAAGCCCTCCATGTTCCATTTCATTTCCACGTTCTTTTCCATTTGATTCGAAATTTCTAGGGGCAGAATCCCTGAGCCTTATAAGATCCTGATAGGTACCTATATAAGCTATAGTCTAAACTCCTTAATGGGCGGGTTATATAGGGGATTATATAGGGGACTACTATAGGGGGTACTAAGGGGGATACTAGGAGTTTAGACAGTGGCTCATATAACCGCATATATACCCCGAGACTAAACCCTATATAAGCCCATTAGAGTAGCTCCCATTTTCTTTTCCAGTATCCCAATATCATCCCTATAAAACTTATATCACCCCTATGTAACCCTATGTAATATAGTAGTTTCCCTTTTCTTTTCCACTATCCCCATAATTCTGTATCCTAAGCCCTAAACCTTAGATCCTCAACCCTAAATCCTAAACCCTAAGTCCTAAACCCCTAAACCCTAAACCCCCGCCACCCTCCCCCCTCCCCCCCGATAGAGCCTTTGGAGAAATTTCCAGAACGAGACCAGGATGGTTGTTCCGGTGGTCTTCGTGATCGCTTTTTTCTTGCTGTCCTTCATCCGAACCTTGTTGTGGATTTAGGCCTTAGGGTTTTGGATCAGGAGCTGAGACTAGAGTTTAAGGGCTTAGAGCCCCTTAATCCCTAACCCTAGACCCCGGGGTTCAGGGTCTAGGCTTGGATTGGGTACTCAAGGGAGTACTCAGCTATTTCTATTTGTTTTAATGGCTAGAGTTTAAAAGCTTCCTAGTCCCCCCTTGTTGGACTTGAACCCGGACTGGACTTCAAGGAATGTGGGATGTGTAGGTGGGTGCGTAGTAAGGAATCGAGATGAACATAGAATCAAGTATTTGTTTAGGATTACACTTGGGATTCAGGATCTAAGGTTTTGGGTGTGTATTGGTGGTTGCTGTAGGTACTAGGGGTTACATAGGGGCTACTATACGGCTCCATTCCCTCTTTCCCTTCCTTAAGCCCTACTAATCATGTTGTTCATTTCCAGTGCCTTCTAGCCACAAGTAAGTCAAGGAAGTTGATTTTGCGCGCCCTTATACTGTAGTCTCCTTAGGAGGTGTTTGCCGTTTTTGTTACAGTGTAGCCCTCAGGAAAATTTTAACATGTATTTTCTAGGCCTAGGCAGATTCCAGAGTATCATTCCATATGAGTCTTCAATTCTACTGTGCGGGCAATGCCAAGGCAATAGTCAGTGCCTAAAGCCTTTTCGTGGGTTGGAGGGTGGGGATAGTCAAAACAATGGTCCCTTTTTAGGGTAGCCTAAATACGAAGGAACCTCAACCTTGACAATCTTCCTCAACCATGAGCTATAGTATATATGAGTTATTGCTCGTATACTCTGAGGGTTCCCAAAAGCCCAGAGTAGCTATTATGCATAGACTTCAGTGCCCACCCTAAACAACCGAAGTCCTAAACACCTGAAAACCCTAAACACCCCCAAAACCCTAACCGCCCTAAATCCTAAACATCCGATGCCCGAAAGTGTAGTACTCAAAGCGGATGGATCGACTCATAGCCCTAGGCTATACCTGGACCTCCCAAATACCCATAACAAGCGCGTGTATACCCATACTGTTGGGGTTAAGGGCCATTAGTATGGGGTATGTGGGAGGTTCAGGTACATCTAGAGGGCTGGTGCTGAAGCGAAAAGCGAGAAGGTGCAGGAAACGACCTGGACACCGTCAAGGGTGTAGGGTTTAGGGTTGAGGGTTTGGATTTAGGGTTGTTCTCAAAATTCTGGGCCCTTTGGTGATAGATTATAATACGGCACCTGATATGCATGGGTACCAATATTCTGGGGCACTAGATTTGGGAGCTACTCACATACCAGAGTCTTGGGATACGGGAGAACATGGAAACTATTATATTATTAAGGGTTATATAGGGGTAATGTAGGTTATAGGGGTCATATGGGGATACTGGAAAAGAAAATGGAACCTAGCATAATGGGGTTGTATAGGGTAAACCCTAAAACCCTAAACCCTTTAGGGTTCAGGGTGGATAGTCTTCTACGCCCAGTTTGAAGGAGAGCCTTGTAAAAACCGACCCAGACTTCCTAGCTCAAAAAACATACTGACATGTATGGTAATCTCTAGGGCTCCCAGTTACCTAAATAGTGGTTTACTGTGCTATAGGGTATCTAGAGCCCAGAACCCATTTTTTTGGTTACCAGAGCCCTAGGGAATACCAGCCCACCCAACGCTGCGCACCCCAGACCCTAAACCCCAAACCTTTCAAGGAGCTAATAAGGAGTATATAGCGCAGAAAGAGGGTTTGATAGGACTCTAAATCTGAGGAGGGATTGCATTGTAAGCCCTAATACCAGCATAGCAAGGAACCCCTGCGCCAGATCATATAGGACTCGGCTATGGGGTTTCAGTGCATAAGTCTTAAAGCTTCAAGTGGTTATCATTAGGTCTGCTGTTAACGCTGAATACTATATCATAAGAAGATTATATGGGACTTATATCCCCTCATTCCCTAGTAACAACCAGTAAGTGACCCTTAAACCCAAGGTATAAACCCTTAACCCTTAACTTAACCGTTAACCCTAAGGTATGTGCTACGAGATGTTCGACCCTTTTTCGGATGGTGCTGGCAGCCACTTCCCGCTGAAGCACTACCTCGAGTCGACCTTGAGAACCGCGGCGGTTTTGAGTCTGGGGATTTAGGGTTTAGGGTTTATATTGGGATAATGGAAAAGAAAATGGCAACTACTATAGTATATTGGCGTTATATAGGGTTCTAGGGTTATACAGGGTTTGTAGTTTACGCACAAATGGACAACATAAATGGAAAACAGAATGGGGACCAGCACTGTGTGGCTTTCTATAGGGTATGGGGCGTACGGTTTTCGGATGTACTGAAACGATTGTCAGTTTTCGCTTGTTACAAGCCCCGCTCCAACTCACCCCCCCCTCCCCGCCCCCCCACTACTCAGTTAAACGGCGGTTCCACGGCCAGCAGAGGATTACGGTTGAGAGCCTAGAGGCCCCCCGTCTAGAGTTCGAAAGACATTTGCTGATTAGCATCTAGGACCCTGGCGTAGCGGCATGTGCTTCGGAACAGAATGTCTTCGCAAATGCACTCAAGTGCCCTTTTTCCTTTCTAGCGACTGGAAGATTGCCATCACAAGCATCATCAGAAACATCAGAACTCCGAATGTCATCAACCTCCTCACTTTTATAGTGGTTCTCTAAAGCCATACGCCTTAAACCCTAAACCCTACACCCTGCTACAGTCATCTTCGCTTCTCATCTCCAGAAAGGCCATGTTGCTGTGGGACTTGTCTGCCAGTCGGCTTGGCTGACGGACTGACTGCCTGTCAGTTGGGGGTTCGTAGTTCGTGGTCCCCTTTTTAGTAGATTGAACATGGAAGTCCCCAAAGCCGCAAAAAGATCCTCACATATAAGTGAACATACATATATATATATATTTAAATGCGTAAAATCCCATGTTCTATCTACTTATGGGGGACTATAGGGCTTTGGGGATTGGTCTAGAGCTTTGGGGTTCATTATCTCTCTCTCTCTCTCCGGCTCTCTCTCTCTCTCTCTCTGTTCTAGACTCCATGTTGTAAGTGCTGGACAAAAGCTCAATGAGTCATTTCGTGGTACCCTACAGCAGCGTCTACGCCTAGTCGAGCTCATCAACTGCTCAAGGGAAAATTTTACGAGTACACATTGAGCCCTACAGACCTCAAAAAATTTCGCACACTTTTTCCAAACCCGAAACCCTAAGCCCTAAACCCTAAACCCCAAGCCTTGAGGATCAACTTTTGCTTTGCTGGAAATGCCGCGCGAGGGCCGGCTGAGAAGCTTATCTCGATTTATTCCTTCGCTTTAAGGGGAGTTACCCTAAGGGTCCAAGGACCCAAATAATAGGGTTTTAGGGCCCAAATACTATACCATTAATGGTATTTGGGACCTAAAGCCCTATTATTTGGGTCCTTGGACCCTTAGGGTAAGGAACCATAAATGGTTCCCTCAGCGGGGTCGTAGGGCTGACACAGTTCATGTTTAGTGCCAATATTTAGCTTACCAAGGGACCATTAACCGTGGACACAAGGGTCCCTCTTGCAGTTTAGTCTAGTCCTTAGTATATTCCTCATAAGGAGCCCGTGTCCATTGATGATCTGGGTAATACTGGCTCTAGCTCATATAATGAAGAGCAAGTCTTTTTTTCTCGTAATGGTAAACTCATTTAAGCACCTTAACCCTAAGGGTCCAAGGACCCAAATAATAGGGTTTTAGGGCCCAAATACTATACCATTAATGGTATTTGGGACCTAAAGCCCTATTATTTGGGTCCTTGGACCCTTAGGGTTAAGTTATAACTTGACTTAATGACGCCTCTTCGCAGCGGCCCTTGCTGCAAATACTTAACGCTTAGTATAGGAACCCCTGAAGAACATACCTATAACCCCAATAACCTACAGTTTTATGGGTTATACCTACTAAAGAAGGGGTACTTACTACTAAACTGTAGTTGGAGCCACAGGTATTCCTAAAAGCTAGCCTTGTTTAGGGTTCCCGGGCTTTTGCCTTTGTGCTTTGGATTGCTGCATAACGGGCTTTATCCTAAACTCGTGGGTTTCTTTACTACCCCCCTCTATACTACCCCTTCCTAGGTTCCCCCTGATTAACCTTAATTAGGCCTAATTGTCTTTAATGAGAATTAAGCGGGGAACCTAGAAAAGATAGCATAGAAGGTGGTAGTAGGGGAACCCATGACAAACCCTCAACCCCGAGAAACTTTCTGAACTTTCTGGACATGTCCATGGTATGGACGTTGGGCTTGGTGTAACCCTGAACCATAAATCCCTAGACCCTGAACCCTAAAGCCTAAACCCTAAACCCCTAAACACTGTACCTGGCAAGTTGTCAAAGTTGTACTCCGCTTTGGGGTCTCTTGTTACTTTGGGCCCCCTTGCGTATAGGCTACCAAACGCGGGGACCACCATTTTAGTAGCAACCCACAGAGTTCCCTACATAGTCCTTGGTAGGGTGGGGTAGAAGAGGAGGCCCTAGCAAGAACCATATAGGGAACATTGTTAGGAACTCCCACGTGAGAGGCCCCATGAGGGTTTCTAAAACATGTTACCCGCTTTTGGGTAGCCTTAATGCCAGGGGTGGCAACATGTTACCACAAAATTGCTGTCGCACTTCCAGACAACGCTTAAACCCAGGAACTCTGAGGAGAATCTGAGGGTTTAGGGTTTAGGCATTATGCCTCTGATCACCCCACAATGCTTCCCACCTAATCGCTACATTTTTCCTCTTGGAAACTTTTGGGGACTGGGAAACGCTAAGACCTAAACCCTAAACTCTAAACATATATCCTGTAGTCGTTCTTTTGACCGTCTTACTCGTGGGTAACACTTTTTTCGTAATAGACCGACCTAAGAACCCCAAACCCTAAACCCCTAACTGAGTTGCTGTTAAGGAACTTGAGAAGAGTTACCATCATATAGGTATATAGCCAAGTAATAGGGTTTCCTTACTGTAGTAGCTTACGTTAAGTAGGTTCCTTAACAGCAAGCCCAGTAAAGGACCTCAAGCCTGGGGCTATATTGGGATTATATGGAGAATCAAATGGAAAATCAAATGGAAAATGAAATGGAAACTGAGGGAATATTGGGGTTATATTGGGGTCTATCTTGGGATAATGGAAAAGAAAATGGAATCTACCATTTAGGTAGGGTGAGTTGCTGTCATCATTTGGCTTATGCAGGGTTTAGGGTTTAGGGGTTTAGGGTTTAAGGTCTTCAAGGTTTAGGGGTTAAGGGTTTTGGGTTTTCCTTGTAGCTTAGTGTAGTCCTTGTAGAGTCCCGAAGAAGGAACCCATGTTCATTCAACTATGTAGGAAATATGGACTGTAGTTCACATCGCCCAGATACACCCTAACCTCTTCAGCTCAAGGCTACGACATGTGTCACCCTAAACCCTAAACAGTGTAGCGTTCTGTGGTTGCCCCTTGCCAAGGGCACTGCATCATGCACCTCAAGCATACCCTTACCCCTGAACCCCACCCCCAAACTCCCAACAAATAATGGTAAAAAACGTAACGAAACCCTAAACCCTAAACCCTAATATCCTACCTTCCCGTATGGTTGCCATTCCAGATAACACTGGCGTTGCAAGACATGCCTATGGCCCCCCTTAAGTAGATAGAACATAGGGGTATAATGGAAAAGAAAAAGGAATCTATTATGATATGGGGTTATATAGGGACTATATTATAGGGTTTTAGGGTTTAGGTTTTAGGGTTTAGGGGTCACATTATTGGGGTTATATAGGGATAATGGAAAAGAAAATGGAAACTACTATGTTATCATAAGGTATATATTGGGGTTATAGTCCCCCTTAAGTAGATAGAATATAGGGGTCATATTAGGGAATATTGGTGCTATATTGGGATTACATGGAGAATCAAATGCAAAATAGAATGGAAAATGAAATGGAAACTGAGGGAATATTGGGATTATATTGGGGTCTATATTGGGATAATGGAAAAGAAAATGGAATCTACCACTTAGGTAGGGTTTAGGGTATAGTCCCCCTTAAGTAGATAGAGCATGGGTCATATGGGGATCTTCTTATAACATACACAAGGCCATATTCTTTCTACTTAGTGGGGACTATACCAAGGCCAAACCTCCTACAGCAGCCCTGAATCCCTGTATCGCCCCAGTTTCCGTTTCATGTTGCCTGCCCCCTTCAGCTGATTCTCGAGCATTCTACCCCTGAACCCCAAACCCAAGTCATAGTATATCAGCCCCAAACAGCCCTACGCAAGGCCTATATGACCCTATGTATCGTATCCCTATAGTCCGCTAAGCCCTAAACCCGAATGCAAGGATACTATCGCCTCGCCAACGGCCAGGGCAACCGCAACTGCACTGTCGTGGAGGTGCAGACCCTCAAGGTTTAGGGTTTAGGGCTTAGGGTCCAAGTGCCCAGATGTAATCTGCGAATGTCATATGTTGGTAGACAGGGCGTTCTAAGGTTTTGGGTTTAGTGAGGGTTTAGGGACACCACCCAATAATGGTGACCAATAACGGAGAATCAAATGGACAAGAACATGGAAAATGGGCTTAACAACTTTATAGGGCTTAGGGGAACACTTAGCGACCCCTTTTGTGGAGGGGCCCCCATGATAAGGACTATAGTATTAGATTCGGCTCTATAGTGGGGTCTCCTGTTCATGGAATCCCCGAGCAGGAGCAGCAATTACCGGGATTCAGAGTCTCGGGTTGGCATCTGAGTGCCCCTAAAACCCTATGTGCTAGGTCCCAAAGTGTAGGAGCCGGTCTTAGACCAAATCTTATAGGGTTTAGGGTTTAGGGCAATTCAGGAACTTGGAGCTTCAGGGCAAGCTTCCAACTACTTGGAGACTCGCCCTCTAACACGGCCGTGCCCGTGATTGCCAAGTTCGTGTACTTCCACACAGCCCAGCAAGAGTTCAAGAAGTCCCTTACCTATCATGTCTTCATGGACGCGTCAGGCATAGCCAAGAACATTGAAGTCGTCTATATCTGGGCGCCAGACGTACAGCGAGGAGCATTTGGGCCTCCAATGGTCGGGCGCTCAGAAAAGCGAGCGGATTGTCAGTGGACCGCGTTCAACATGGTCACACCCGGCGTGAGAAGGCCCATCCCTTTGTTCGAGCTAGCGAAGGTGGTCACGATCATCGGTCTGGCCGACCCCAAGCTCCACCCCAGGGCCCCAAGGACCCCAACGTTCCGTTGCCAGCAACAGTGCATAATATACTATAATTTGCCATACCGTTAATCTTATTATAGGGCTTATGTAGGGGTTATATAGGGATAATGGAAAAGAAAATGGAAACTACCCTGAACCCTAAACCCCTAAACAATGGGCAGCCACGGAGCTGAACACGGTATTGCACCGCTGAATCCACCTTGGAAACACACAGCCCAACTGGGTTTCAGGGATGAGGGTTCAGAGGACTCGTAGCACAACTTGTAAACAGTTGTACGTATAGCAGAGCTACAAGCGCCTCGTGGCGAGAGTTGGGTTAAAGTTTCAGTTAGGATTGGGACCTTGGGCTAGAAGAAGCCCGAATCCTGACTTCCCTGGGCTTCCGAGTAATCCCGAGCTGCTAGGCCAAGACCCTGTTTCCAGAACCCCACCCCAGGTTCAGGGCTTAGGCTTTCCGGTCTTTCGGGCTCAAGGTGGTTTTAGGGTTTAGAAGTCTTAGGGTTTCAGGATGGTTGAGAGCTGGGAAAGCCATGTGATTCAACCGGGTGCGCTGAGTTTGCTTCTTTTCCCTAAGGTCCAAGTACCCAAATATATTCATGTACTTGGCCCAAACCTGTCTTACAATTACTCTTACCCAAATCCCAAGTACCTAGTTATTGGGTACATGGACTATAGGACTATAGGGTTTAAGCTTGGCAATGCCCCAGCATGGTTCAAGTAACCGCACTTGAGGCATTGGGGTTCGGGCCCCGGTTCTTGCCTCTGAGGTTTAGGGCCTAGGGCTTCTACATATGGTTATGCGTGCAGGGCGAGGGTCTGCTCGAGGTTTAAGAGTTCAGGCTTCATACTTGTGATTACTGGGCTTAGAGGTCTATGGGCCATGGTGGCTGATTTCTCACTAAACCTCACCACTCAATGAGGCCCACATGAGATTCTTCACGTGCAAATTCAGTACTTCTCTGGTGTAAGATTTAGAAGTTAGGATTTAGGGGACCCTAAACCCTAAACCTTGAAAAACAACTAAACCCTACTTGGGGCTCTGTGCTGCCGTAGGGTAAGTAATGGGTGGAAAGGGGGTAGGAGAGGGGATATGCTACATATGGTTATAGGCCCCCTTACGTAGATAGAATATGGCTCTAGGTATATTAAAATACGATCCCCATATACCCCGTATTCGATCTACTTAACGGAGACTATAGCTAAAGGGGTACCTGGACTTCCCAAATTCCCATAATAATTGCCCTCAACGCCAAAAGAATGGGTATATTGGCAACTATGATGGGTATTGGGGACTTCCAGGTGCTTTCTGATAAAGCGGGTTACGGATGCGGGGCGGCCAACCCTAAACCGCTGTGTGTGTCATGAACATTCTTGTTTGAACGCTATAAACCCTAAAGCCTATACATCCCTATAGTATAACAACCATCCCTGTATAACCCCTATATCCCCCTTTAAAGGACATCTTCCTTGTTTCGAGCTACAACATTAAACCGTGAGCTCTAAGGTCGCATCGGGAGCCGAGGAGTCGCCAAGTCAGAGCCAGGTGAGAGGGGTTTCGGGCTTAGGGTTTAGGGTGGGAGGGGTCAGGGAAATTGGAATTACCTGGACCCCAAAAGCATGTAAAATAATGGCCTTTATGGCTTTTATTATGGGTTTAGGGCCATTATTTTACATACTTTTGGGGTTTAGGTAGAATCCTACCTAAGGCACGTCAGGTTTAGGGTTTTACGTCTAGGCTCGAGGCTGAGACAGGTGAGGGAAATTATCTTTCTGAAAAGGGTAACATAGGGATAATGGAAGAGAAAATGGCTGCTGGAACTACTACTACTACTACTGCTACTACTACTACTACTACTAATACTATTACAACTACAACTACTACAACTACAACTACAACAACAACAACAACTACTACTACTACTACTAGTACTTCTACTACACCCCCTCCCCATTGACGGTGCAGCTTCTTGTGGGGTTATATACATATGTATCAACAGCGGAACCAAGCAGCAGGGGAGATTTAGGGTAAGATGTTTTGGGGTTACAGGGACCCTGCCTGCAATCAATTAGCTACAGTTTTATGGGTTACTAGCGGGTGATTTCTACTTCGCTGTAGGTACTTGGGAAAACAGGTAAAGCCTAAACCCGAAAACCCTAAACCCTATAAAGCCTAAACCTTAAACCCTAAACTCTGAACTCTTTTAGGGTTCAGTCGGCAAGGTCCCAAGGTCCGGCAATTGTGTTTGGGGTTTAGGTGTGTGGGCTTTCAGGTTTCCAGTTAACGCAAGGTCATTGACCTGAGTAACTATACTTCTAACCGCTCTTTTCAGCCCTAAACCTTAGACCCTAAACCCTAAGCCACAGAATACTCCCAATTGTCCCAATTATTAACCTACTTGCCAAGTCGTCGCCCGGCCCTCCAGGTAATGGCTTGAGTTTATGGTTGAAGGATGTAGGACCCAGCGCCTCAGGTTTAGGGTTTGGGGTTCAGAGCTAAGGATAATATGGGGATAATGGAAAAGAAAATGGAAACTACAATATTATAGCGTTATAGTAAGGGTTACAGTTACAGTAAGGGTGAAAAAAGGGAGAATTGAAAAGAACATGGAAACTACAGGGATTATAGGATTTGCGGTTTGCAAAACAGGCGTCGGGCTTTGAAGCGTAGACCCTGTTTAGCCTTCCAAAACAGCTCTACGGAAGTCGTGAAAAGAACTGTCCAAATGTTAGCCCATCATAAACTTCCATAACCGGGTTAGGGTTTCCCTAAGCCCTAAACCCTAAACTCCGAAACCCCCAATCCCCAAACCCCTAACCCTTAAACCGTAAACCCGTTAATCGTAAACCAGGGTTTTACCTAAATTCACATGTGGGGATGGTTCCAGTGCAAATAGAGAACATCCGAACCTCCATACTCCAAAAACCTTGACCCCCCAACCCAGCACCTGTAACCACACCTTACTGGGGGGTACAGTATTAGGGAATGATGGAGTATATTATATAGGGGTTGTATTAAGGATTATATTGACCCTTATTCCCCACTAAGAACCAGTAAGTAAACCTTACCTGGGCCCTCCAATGTAGTTCCTGCTGGGGTTTGGTATGTTTTCCTATCTGGGATTCCCAAAGCGGTACTGCATTGGAGGAGCCATGTAGACCCTAAATCGCCTGCAACTACAGGCGCTCTGGAACTCAGTCGCTCGACTTGGCTTTGAAGTTCAGGGTTTCAGTAGTTTTTCTTATTGGGAATACGGGAAGATAATCCCCATATAGTCCATATGAGCCACTGTCTAAACTCCTAGTATCCCCCTTAATAAGCCTTGTAATAGTCCCCTATATAACCCCTTATAGAACCCCCTTTAAGGAGTTTAGACTATAGCTCATATAATCACTGTTTTGGGTTTAGGGTTTAGGGTTTAGGGTACCGCAAATCGCTGAGCCCTAACTTACTGGGAGAGTAGTGAATAAAGGAGTATAATGAGTATACTATGTAATTGGGGATCATGTAGGGATTATAGTCCCTTATCCCTTGCGAAGAAGAACCAGCAAGTAAATCCCAATACCCTGTATGCTCCTAAAATCCCCCAGGCCGCATTTCATTGTCCATTGGACTTGCCTACTTGCTTGCCGACTCCCAATACACCCGATAGCTATAGGGTTGAGGGTTTACGGCTCAGGATTTAGAGCATAGCCCCGAAATCCTAAACCCTAAATTCTGAATCCTAAGCCTGGCATGGTAAACCTTCAAGCCTAACCCCTAAATGGTGTCTTCCGTTTGCTCTTCCAGTATCCCTATATGTTCCCTATATCCCCCTATATAGCCCCTATACATCCCATGTTAAACAGTGAATCCCCACAACCTGGCCCCGAAACCCTCTCTCCGAAAGCCTAAATCTACAACCCTAAGTCCTGACAATCCTAAGCCCTCAACCCTGACCCCTCAACCCTAAACCCTAAATAGTAGCTTCTGTTTTCTTGTCCATTACCCCTATATTCCCTGTATAACCCCTGTAAAACCCTTCAACCCAGCCTCCAAAACTCCGCTTTAGGGTTGAGGGCCTAAACGGCAACGTTTCAAGCACCAAGGGTCCTGGAAGCCCTACTATAGAGAATATGTAGGGGTAATGGAACAAACGGAAGCTACTCTTTCAAGGTTTTGGGTTTAGGGTTCAGCTAAGGATTTTTAGGGTTTAGCGCTGTGGATGTACATTCAACTTTCTTTCCTGCCTGAATCTCCATTTGACAGGGTACCTTAGAACCCAAAGCCCCACAAGCATAGATTCTGAACCCGAAGCTTTGTATTGCTGGTTGTAGAACCACTTCTTTGACTCTCCGGGCGAAAGTCCTACGACTTGGGATTCCCATATTATGTACATATATATATATATGTATAACTTCTCTAAGCCCAAACCTTAAGCCCTAGACCCTAGCAGTTAAACCCTAAGCCCAAAACCCTGAACCACAAAACCATACCAAACCCATCTAGTAACCACATTGGAGGGCCCCGCTATAGCTCGTATCCCTACACCCTAAATCCGTAAACCCTACAGCCCTAACCCCTAAACCCCCAAACCCTAAACCCCCAAACCCTTAACCCCCAAACCCTAAACCCCCAAACCCTAAACCCCCAAACCCTAAACCCCTAAACCCCCATACCCTAAACCCCAATCCTAGGAGTTGGGGAGCCCCTACTCGTTGCCTGCGGGCCGGCAGTCGGCCTTGGAATTCTCAGGAGAGGCCTCTACAAGTAAAAAAGAAGAATAGTAATAGGAATACGAATAATAGTAAAACTATAGGAATTACCATAGGAATAGTAGTAGTGCTAATAGCAGTAGTCATAGTAGAAATAGTAGAAATATTGGTAATAATCGTAATAATAGGGTTGAGGGTCTAGGATTAGTAGTAGTATCAAGTATAGCAAGAGGAATACCAGCAATAATAGTAGTAAACTTTTTGTAGTAGTGGTAATGTAATTGAAGTTTGTATTCGATGCCTCAGGCAAAGGAGGCAGCAAGCTTAGGATTTCGGACTTGGGTTCTTACAGTCTTTGGCACTGAGGGTTTAGGGTTTAGGGTCCTAAGCCCTAGACCGAAAAAATCTGAACCCCTGGAATGTGGGATTTAGGGTTCAGAGTGATGGATTGAGGGTAGAAGGTTTAGGGATAGGTTAGACCCCCCCCGAAGCACCCTTAAACCGGGGCTTTGGCAGGGCCTGGGAGACACCCTAAACCCTTGTGTTCAAGGGTTCCTTGGTTGTACGCCTAAGGTCGTACGCTTGAAAGGTTTTGCCAACATAGCCTTAACAGAACTTTGTTATGAGCCAACGTAGTCCCTAGAGTCCGTTTAAAAGAATCCCAAACCCAGGGGTACAATCATAGGGGCACAAGCCTGATACCCTCCCAAAACCCAGGGGTAGAATCATAGGGGTACAAGCCGGGACAATGTAGGGATGGTAGCGACTATATGAGCTATAGTCTAAACTCCTCAAAGGGAGTTATAGAGGACCATTATAGGGCTTATTACGGGGGGATGCTCGGAGTTTAGACTATGACTCATATACATTGGGGCTACAGGGCTCATATCGTTATGTGTGGATGTGTAGCTTGTCTATGCGCTGTGTAAAGGCTTTGGGATTTGGGGCTTAGCTGTGAGCCGTTTTTTTGGGCAAGGTACGGATATATCGAGATTTGACCCTAGCCCTTCGAACCTCAAATTACAAATCGTAAGCTTTATGCCCAAACCCCGCATGCTAAGCGCTAGAATTACCTTGAGGCTCCAGTCACGTAAAAATTGGTTTGGGGTTCTATAGACCCTATAATTACATAGCCCAGTAACCCACTACTGGGTTGCTGATGGGTATATGTATATATATAAAGTAAATAGTAGGGTTTGCCCAACATAGTGACTTAAATTAAGTCCGTTAACAGCAATCCAGACTAGTAAGGTAGCTGGGAGCCCTAGGATTATTACCACCCCTATTACTACTGCTACTACTGCTACTACCTTCTACTACTACTACTACTACTGCTGCTGCTGCTGCTACTACTGCTACTACTAATACTACTACGACTACTACGTTAGGTACTGTTTTTTCCGGGTTGGCGCGTCTTGGGCCGAGTGTTGAGATCGTCCGGAGGGAAGTTCTCAGGGGTTCCTGAACACAGCTTGCATGAGCCATATTCTAAACTGCTTAAAGGGGGTTTTATAGGGCCATATAGGGATTATTATATAGCGACTAAATTAGCAGGGTAGGGTTTAGAGTTTAGAGTCTAATTTCCTTAAAGGGGGTTATATAGGAGATTATATAGGGAGGGTTAATGGAGGATACTAGGAGTTTTGACTATCGTTTACATGGGGTTGGAACAAGGTTATGTAACAAGCGGATTTTACCTACCCGCAACGCCTATGATAAGGACCCTATAACTAGCATAAGACGATAGTAGCGCCTTAATTTTAGGGGTCGGGATAGCTAGAATCCCCCTAAACCCTAAACCTTCTTTTACTATGGGTTTAGAGCAGGCTCTGTAGGGCTTAGTAGACAGGGCTTCTTTATTTCAGGGGTAGCAAGAGCAAAGATGACGATCCTAATTCACACGAAGCCCTGACCCACCTAAACACGCTGCACCTGCTAAACCCCCCTAAACCCCCCTAAACCCCCTAAACCCTCAACCAGGGTTTAGGGTTTAGGATGAGATAGGGGGGCTTGCTCGCAAGCCCCTTCACCCCCGCCGAGGTTATATGGTGGTTATGTTGGGAAAATTGTGTTCTATAGTTATATAGGGATTGTTATATAGTTGTATGGGGTTACAGAACCCCCCATCTAAACGGCTCACAACTTCTAAAAGGAGCGGCGACCAACTTTCCATCGCCTTCGGGGACGTCCAAAGAGACCCCATGGTGCCGAAAGCGCTCGAGGACTTTGAGTGCCTTGGTCGCGATATTGGTTCTCGCGGCGTTCTGAACAGAGCAGGAAAGGCCAATCAATAATCACCTTTCCGTTATATTCAGCACCCCCTCTCTGCCGCCTGCCTAGTAAACCTAATTCAATTTTAGGGTTTAGGGCTTAGGGTTCCTAATTGTATTTGGGCTGCTAGAAGGCATACATCTAACATTTGTAGGAGGGGTGTTCAATATTATGAGGACGGGACTACTTGCAATGGGCAATGGCGCGGACATTCTGGTGTAGTATAGGGGTTCACTCAATAAGAGCAGCGGTCCTGAACCGTAAATCGCAAACCTTAAATCCCAAGCTCTAGACATTAAACCCTAAACTGGTTTCGATGGTGGGCAGTGCAAGGAATAGTTAAGGAAACGAGCAGCAAGTCATTCCACAGGGCTCTAAGGGGTCAGGGGGATATGGTAAGTTAGGGTTTAGGCTTTGGGAGTAAACCGTTCCCCAGATCTGAAAAATGGATGAAATTAGGGAATACTGGCAGACTTTAGGACCTAAAGGAGGAATGACGAATGGCCATAGAGCCCCAGGGACAGGGGTAGGCTTCAGGACCACATTCTTTTGAATTCCTATGCTACGGCACAAGTACGGATCCCATTCGGATGCCCAGCTGAATCATAAGCCAACAACAGTGCAGTTATAGCACCGTTACACATGGTAGTTTCCCAAAATAAGGGGACTCTACTGTAGACCCTAATTTAGTATACTCCTTATTATAGGGATCCACAAAAAAGTACCCATAATTTTTGGAAACCCCCAAGTACACTATGTCCCCCAAGTATGCTTGTACCCGGCATTGATCTGCCGTGCTACAGGGCTCAGGGTTTAGGGTTTGCTGCTACATACATGTGTTATAACTACCCTAGGCCTCCAAGTGTGACTATCATAATGCCGTCCAATTCATTGTCTTGTATCCTTAATCAATCCCCTACCCTACACCCTCCGTTCCCCTTAAAGTAGCCGCAATTAGACTTCATAATCCCCTAAATTAATGGCCCTCTCTTTGGGGGTTGGAGGATCCAGCTCATCTCATAAGGCTTATCATAGGGTAGGATGGTTTATTACCCCATGAACCGGCATAAACAAACCCTGAATTGAAGACCTTATCCGGGCCTTGAGAAGGGCTGTGGCTGTGCTCGGCCGGGCATCGTTTGGATCCGAAGAACATAGAGGGTCGCCGCAAAGCGTGACCCAAGATATGCCAGGGCTTCAGGGCGTCGGGGTTTAGGTTTTATGGCTTTAGGGTTTAGGGTTCAGCGCTTCGGGAAACTGAAATGGAATCTTCAAACGGGCCCTATGAAGACCATTGCGCTTGTCAAAGAGGAGGTTTTGCAGGCTGCCATGTCCGTTTGGGGGTGGGTGGGCCGGGGGGGGAGGGGCTAGGGTTGGTTTGGGATTTTGAAAATAGATCCTTAATTTAGGTCATCGTTGGACTTGGCTTGTCTTCTTAAATTGTACATCAGCGCCCGTAAGGAACATACAGTAATATTTTCAAGTAATATCCCAAGCAGGTGTCAGAAGCCTAGGGCGCAGGCATTCAGGTTGTGTGGCATGTTTGCGCCCTGGATCCTTTGTAGCTCTAACTCTGGAATGCAGTTTCCTTCCGGGTTTGGCATGTCTGTTAGGTTTCTCATGGTCTAGGCAACGCCTCAACTCGGTTGCTGCTCAAGAGCACAGTGCATTTCCGCGCGTGCATGAGCCCAATATAGCTGTACAAGAAAATACCTTTCTCGTTGAACTTCAACAGGAATGGTTCAAAATCCCAAAGCATGATCTATGAGCATTTAGCTAGCTCGCTACCCTCCGTTGACTCACGAAGCATCAGGAAAAGCTGCGCTTGGCCTTTGTGATGCATGTTGTCATTTGGCTAGCGTTTTACATGGGGATCTTACAGTCCCCAACGTGGAACAAGATAATCTCATCCTGTTTTATTGCATGTCACAAGATGCGGATAGTGTTACTGGGTTCAACCACCAAGAAAATCACGCGGTTTGCACTCCTACATGCTTCCATATACCCTCACGTATAGTCACATATCCCTAGAACCCCGCTATACAAATTTCGGATAAAATGCTAATGGAAGCACTACTTGAGGTTCGTAGACTTCTGGAAGCTCCCAGGATTTAGGGCACTTAAAGTGGTGCAAGGCTTCGTCCATCAAAAGTAGGTATTCTTTCATATGCTCAGATACCTCCTTTACAGATTAGGGACGTTTATGGGTTTGAGGATGTTCAGAAGTCAGGTGTTTCTGGGTTGCTGTTAAGAAACTTAATTTGAGTTACTATATTGGGGAAATCAGATTGATTAATATATATATATATACCCACTATGGTTACTTAATTTGAGTTCCTTAACCGCAACCC